>JAEQBH010001194.1:0-281304 GCA_016808115.1 Tetrastigma voinierianum
TAAATTTTCATTTCAAAAGTCTTGACAGATCCCTACTTGACCGGTTAGGCGGATCAAGCTGGAGCCGGTTTACTCGGCGTTTTCAATCAAAACATTTATTTCGTCTTATTAAATTTTTTATTTTCAAGAAGTGTCGCGTCAAGATCCTGACTTGACTTGGGTTAGGCGGATCAGCTGGGCAGGTTTACTCAGACATTTTCAATTATCTTTCCAAAACATGTTGTTTATGTTATTCCATTTTAGACCTTTTAATTAAGCGAAAGCACTTCTTTTCGAGCAATCCCATGACCATTTACAAAATCAAAAAGACCCCTAACATTCACGCCCAATAACATGCATTTTCAAATATTGCCTTTGTATCCACATATACTCATGCTATTCATTTCGCATGCTTTCCAATAAATCATTTACCATATCATATCATACATTCTCAATGCAACTAATTCATTTTCACAATCAATTCATGAGATTTAAGCATATTCATATAATCCCCATTATAGTCAATGTTTGGCTATTTCCTTGACTATTCGATTCACATTTCCGGCGGATTCCGTTTGATGAATCCCACCCTTATTATCATTCGGTAATGTGCTTATCGTTTCGATTCTATCTCCCATCATAGCGGATGCCGTTTGGTGCATCGACACGTGGTGTCACTTATTAAGTTCTCCCAGTCTTGTGGATGCCGTTTGGTGCATCGACGCCGTGGTATCAATTATTCGGTTTCTCCCATCATGGCGGATGCCGTTTGATGCATCCGACCGCGTGGTATCAATTAAACGCCGTACGCCGTGAGAGCGGATGCGATTGGTGCATCCCTCAAGTGGGACATTGGAAAATTCCGGGGGTGCCTTCATGGATGCCGATTTGTGCATCCGTCGGTGATTTCATTGATAATATATCGAATTAATTCACATCTATAATGATTCCATTTAATGAATCCCGTCTTTATCATCATTCATATTAATTCGATTTTCAAAATCACATTCGGTTCAATTTTCACTTTCGTATTATCTTTTCAAGATATACTCAATCTATGTGCTTATTTCATATGCTCATTCATAAATTCATTTATGTATACTCATTCAATATACTCATTCCTTACACTCATTCATAAATTCATTCATGTATACTCCTTCATGTATATATTCTTATTATTTAATATACTTATTCACGTATACTCATTCATACATAATACATTTTCATTCATGTATACTCATTCATATACTCTTTCATAAATTCATTTACGTATACTTATTCACGTATACTCATTCATACACTCATTCACATATTCATTCATGTATACTCATTCATAAATTCATTTATTGCGCTTATTCAAATTATGCTCATTCATGCACTCATTCACATATTCATTCTTATATACTCATTCATGTATACTCATTCATAAATTCATTTCATGTATATTCACGTGTCTCTATCATTTGTTATGTTTTCTGATTATATGTGATAATAATCATATATCCCTTAACCACATTATGTGTTCTGACATATTGCCTCTCATGTTCTAAAATCATGTTTCAATTAGTTTTCATTTTCATTTTCCATAATCATTTTCATGCATTTCATGAACACATGCTACATTTTCATTTCTACATTTTCTATGAACCATACCTATTACATATGGCACTTCATATTCTTGAAGTATGATGTATGTGGAATTACACCTCATTCATATATTCTTATTCACTCTATGAATCTACTTTGCTTAGGAAGTTGAATCAATCCAATCGGATCATCGAGCTAAAGTTATGGCATTTTCATTAACTATTAGTTTACCGGATTACACTAGAACAGTTCGTATTACTAATTTTCCGGAATCTTAACTTCATTTTTGCTCTAGTTCATTGTATTCTTTAAGATGGTGCTAAGGGTTCATTCCAACTGGAATCACCCAATTCGAGACACGAAAAACTCAGGATACGTCGAAACAACCCGGACTACTCTATGTTCAAGCTGGAACGAGAATTTGACTTGCACATATCCCCCTTTGGGTGAATTTTAGGCCACTTAGGATCAGAATTTGGTGATTAATATTCTTTGGTTGGTTCTCCTTGAAGTCTATTTTACGTAGCCACTTGAATCACTCAGTCGGATAGAAATATAGGCAAATTCACGGCCAAAATCTGGCCCAGTGAGCGAGAGCGAGAGCAGGGTGTGCAGTGCACCCCAAAGTGTGCCGGTGCACGGCTACTGATTGGGGTGTACCGGTACACTCTTGTTCCATGCCAGTACACACCTTCAAAATTGCCCGAGATATTATTTTCTCCATTTTTTCCATATTTTGCTACCCAAATTAACTCTATACTTCATAAACACTTAAGACCACTTCAAATTCATCTTATGATCTCTTCTCTACTCAATTCTTCTTTAATTTCATATCTTTCTTCAAAATTCTTGCATGAATTCACTCCAAAAATCATTCTAATATGGTTAGGACCCATACACAAATAAACTTGATGTTGGTTGGGGTTATTCTAAACCCTAACTCAAAGACTCTCAATTAACTATGAATCCAACTTTGAGAGGATTCCATAACCATCTTGTGCCGTATGATTCTACCCACCTTACTTTCCGTAATCTTTAGGTTAAGAGAAACCTAGCAAAACCCCATGTTTGGGGACAAACTACTAACCAACCAAGCATGGAAATTCATACATAATCTCATAGAATCCACAATCAAAGTTAGTTTCATACCAAAAATCCAAAGTTCCATACCTTTTGGCTCCTCAAAAAATAACTATTCTCTTACTCTTCTTCTCTCTTTTCTCTCTTCAGTTTTGCTCCTTCCCCCATGAACCAATTTTTGGTCTTTAAATCCATCATTTGTTAAGGCCATGTTGGCCATCAAAAACCCATTTTTTGCTTTAGTTTTTATAATTGCATCTTGGTCCTTAGATTCTTCCCTTTTTGAAATTCAACTTATGCCCATTTTACTCATTTGACCCTAATCTTGCTCCAAATTCCACAATTACATATAATCTTATGCTTTTATGCCTTTTATGTCCTCAAGTGGTAAAATTACTTTACTCTTTATCTCTAATCTTCATTTCGGGTCTCAATTTTATTTCCGAAAATTCATATTTAACATAATATACCACAACAAGTCGAAAGCGCTAGGGTATATTTCGAGGCGTCTAGCTGTGAATCTAGCCACATAATCCATCAGTCATCGTCCTTCTTCATCTCTAGAACTCTGAATATAGCATGTTTTGCGTGTCTAGAAAATATTCACCCATGAGCAAATACTGAACTCTGCCCCGTATCGTACCTACAGATCTGAGGTCTTTGCTTTCGATTCCACCATGCTTGAGCCTCACCCTCCATTTGGAGCATGGCTAGTCGATCTGGTAGCGTCGGAGGTAATCTCCACCAGCCTCTGCTGCCTTCTCTGTTGCATGAACCAATGGTCGATACCGTGGGATCCTCCACTGTGAATGTCGGAGGATGATGCGCCTAAGCCTTTGGAGAGGTTACTCGAACCTCCTGACTACAGATTATACAACTATATTATATTCTTTGCCCCAATACCTCTGACCTTAACAAGGCCTGCGATCAAATACTAGTGGTGCTGACCGGTACCCGTGGGCGCCTCCACGTCCTCGTCTCGACTAGCCATCTACAGTTCAAATGGCGATTAAATACAATGTAAATATCTCTAAGGCATAAACCTGACCCGAGACACTATTCATACTCAGAAAAAATAATTTTCACATACCCCGTCAATGCATTCCTAGGAAATGCAATATAAATATCCCATATATTAAATCATACACAAGAAAATTTAAAAAAAAAAAATTTCCAAAATTCTATTTCCTTTTATTTTATTTTATTTTATTTTTCGAAAAAATTTTGTGAAACGGTGTCAAAACGGTGACTCGAAGCGATCTTGAGTCAAAAACTGGTCAAGTGCACGGTGGGCACACGGCCTAGCTAGCAGCGCCGCCGAGATTGCGTGCATGGCCGTGTCGTGACCCACAGGCCGTCGTGGCAGGTGTGCGTGGCACAGCCCCCTGCCGTGTCGCGGGCGTAGACTTGGCCGTGTGGAGTAATTTGAGTGCGTAGCGCAGAAGCGCTGCGGTGGCCGTGTCGCGACACAGTGCCCAGCTGCCTCAAGCCCCTCCTAGTCACAATACACTATTGTGTATTGCGTCTGATTTCTCAACTGACTAGCCTGGCGGTGATTAGTGCAAAGTGCTATTTTGAGCCTATTTAAGATAAGTTTTGAGCGCTTTTTGCGCACTAATCATATGAATTAAACCAATTGTCATGTGCATGTCCACTTAGTGCCGGTTGTTTTGAGATTGTTTTGGATAGTTTAGTGGTCTTGGGAACCCCGGTCGGCAAGCTTGGCTTCTTCATTGGTCTTGAATGCGAGAATCACCGATGATTTCTTGGCGAGCGATGAAATGTCAAGATGCGTGAAGAATTAAAGGCAGTGAATATAAAGTGCGAGGAAGTGATGCGAGTAGCAAAGCGAAGCGAGGAACAAACCGGGGATTTTCGCTATGATTGCGAAAAAATTTCGTTAGGATTCTTGAAAATTTAAGCAATCATAGCGAAAATTTCTCAATCCTAGCGAAATTTCGCTATATTGAAAATTTAGCAATCCTAATAAATTTTAATGTAAATTATAGGCTAGCAATTCGATAACTAAGCGAAATTTACTATTGCTAGCAAGAAAATTCTAATTATATCTCACCAAAAATTTAAGCTAGGCTAGCGAAATTTGTGCTCTTAATTTTAAGCTATACTAGAAATTTGCTGCATAGCGAAATTGCTCAGCTTGTGTTTTTGGTGTTTGATTCCAAATGACCACGTTTTGATAAATTACCATCTTGTCCCTATTGGCAATTTCATATTTTAGAGTAATTTTCATTTCACACCATGGGGTTGGCTATATAAACCCCCTCAACTTTGTAACCCAAAAAAGTAACTTTTCCATTATCTACAGTTTCCCTTGACTTTCATTTTAGGTTTACTTTGCTCTCTTCTCTCTATACTTTTTCTCTTATTTTCTCGGCTGCCAGCACCTTTAGGATGACAACTCAAGGGATGTAGCTGAAGCCTCCATAGCCTTGAAGAGGAGGGGTGCTAGCTTTGGTTTTGGGGCTTAACGGGTTGTCCTCATGCTTCAAATGTTCTGATCTTGCATTTAGGTTCCATACTTTCAAACGGGTTTAATGCTATTTAATGTCTTTCTTTTGGTCAATACTTGCCATGCTTTAGGGTTCAGTGCATTCTTGATGGTAGATGCATTGACATTCTTTAGATGTCATTTACGAACCATGGAAATGAGGTTAAATGCTAGGGTTTCAAACTGAATGGGACTTTGAATGCTTAGTACTTGGGTTGACTCAAATAGGGTGGTTTTAGGAGTTAGGTTTTATAGCTAAACAATGATCCAGTTTGGCTTTTGACTATATGTCATTTTCCCTAATAGAGGAAATAACCGAGGACACTTCAATAGCTCCATGTTATCAAGCTAGTGGCTGACCTTGAGTTACCATTTCACACTTTCATTTAAAGAATTTATTCTTTGTTAACGATGAACAAACAACTTCCCCTGTTTTTAAACAAATCCTAAAATCCAAACAAAAGTCTCACCATTTTCCATCACTGATGCGAATCATTCGTGGGATGAAAACCCATCCCCGTGTTCGACCTAGACCGCTATCTTGTAGTAACGATACGGTAGTAAGGAAGGAACATGGAAACAAAATATTGTTGATTAGATCACCTATTGTAGCACGAATCCAAATGGCGCCGTTGCCGGATGGTGAGCTTCATTATGATGAGTTGATGTGTACTTGTAATCCACATTACAAGTGTTGGTGATTCAGTCCTTTTTGAATTAAGTATTTAAGAGCGCAGTTTTTCTTCACTTGCGAGTTACTTCACTTCATTTTATTTCTGATGTCGATTTTGTTCTATGCTGCCGACCTTTTTGGCAAGTTTGTTTTTTTTGTTCCTCTTTGTTTCTCATTTGTTAGGTGCTTATGCAGCAACTAGGACATGGGGATGTCGAATTGGAGTGCAAGAGTGAGTACCCAGTTGGCTTGGTGTGTCCAGTGTGCCTGATGACGAAATGGATCTCTGCACGAGGAGCAATGAATAAGCAAGCACCCCCCAATAATCCATCAGCATACAGGTCGATAAGGGATCACATACACCCTCCTAGAGTTGGTATACTTCTTATCTTTTCTAACGTAGGATGGCAGCAGTGAGACCCTACCTAATTGCCTGCTTCCCGTTTCTTGTTGGAAAATGAAAATCCATATTCACATATCACGGGATTTTGAGGAAGTATACTGCGCTTTTTAAGGAGAGTATAACCGACATGGAATTGTTGAAGTTGAAGGCATTCGTTAACCCACAAGAGACAAAGCCCAAAATATGGCTCAATTCACTTGTAGGAAACGATTAGAAATTGAGCGATCCTTCAGCTAATTTTGAAGAAATTCTTAGTCTGCAGATAGCAGTTTGAAAAAATGAGATCTACACTTACTCGGCCTATGACAATAGAAATTCTATCAATGTTGGGAGAGGTTTCATAGAGACCATCAATGCATGTCCACACCATGGTTTTGATACATGAGTGTTAGTAGATCATTTTCTACTATGGGATGTCACACCTTGGCCAAACAGCTGTGAAAACATGTGTGGAGGTGACTTTACGAGCAAGCATCGGATGAAGCTATGGATTTCTTGAATTATGGCTGAAACTTCCAAGGGTTGGGATGAACCGGGCAGAGATGGAGAAAATGAGGCCCTCGGCACTAAAAGGGGAGGAATTTTACGCTTTCGGAGGGACATGGAAATAAGCAAAATCTCAACCCTAGCTAGGAAGGTGGAGGAGCTACAAGGAAAGAATTTCCATGAGTCACGATGTGTTGAGAAAATCTTGCGGGGACCAGCCCCATGCATCAATTGTGTACTGACCATCAAAACTATCAGAGTGCCCCATGGGTGAGAAGGATTTGATGTCGAGAACATGCTAAATACGGTGGGCGATACAAACCACGACGAATGCCCGTACGGTAACACATACAATTCAATTGAAAGAATCACCCTCTTTTCTCACCCGAGAGCCTGGTCCACGCATATCCAGTGCTGGTGCCAAACAACGAGTTTGGTTCCTCATCTCGACCAGGCGAGCTTCACATCATCCACTTCTCTGTTTGAACAAGCTATATTGAATTTAGAACCATGAGTGGTAGGCAATTTTGTGGAGAACAAAGGGGATAAATGTGATTGCTTGCGAAGAATTGATACTGTAAAGAAGAAGTACCTTTGAACAAGAATAGATGGGCTTGAGAGCAATCATATTAGGAAGAAAATTGACAACTGCGAGTATTCAATCACAAAAATCAACAATCTCTTTGAGAGAGAGGTACATGAGAGAGGAAGGTTCCTTCCCAAACATTACACAATCGAGGGGTCCATGAGGTGGGTTTCATCAGCCGATACGGGGATGGATGAAGTGAAAGCCATAATCACTCTGAGGAGTGGAAGAGAAATAGAGCAACCAGGTGCACATATTTGGCGAAGAAACATGCGAAAAAGGGGCGAGGCACGGAAAGGTAAGAAGTGAGGATCCGATTGAGAGAAAAGCATGCCCTATCCGTTTCCCCGAGCACTGGAAGCAGAGAAAAATCCCGAGCCAAGAATTTGAAATTTGGGAAGTGCTAAGGCAAGTGAAGGTAAACATTCCCTTTCGACATGATTAAGCGAGTCTGACTTATGCAAAGTTCTTAGGGACTTTGTGCACGATCGAGAAAGGGTTAGGCATTGAAAGAAGGCCTTCCTAACCGAGAAGCAATCGGTGCCATAATCGAGCAAGACCCGGTCAAATACAAGGATCGAGATCCCCACAATTTGATCAACATTGGAGGGACTGCATAGACAAGCTGCTTGCTAGATTTAGGGGCAGTGTGAACCCCTCTTTGCCATGCTGGTGTGCAGCGATTAGGTTTAGGGGAGCTGAAGCCCTGTCGTTGGCCGATCGATGGAGTGAATATTCCTAAGGGAATGGTGGGGATGTCTTGGTAAAAGTAGACAAATTCTACTAATCGGTAGACTTTGTAGTGCTTGATCTGAGCGATCGCTGATGGGCCCAATCATGTACCCGATTATCACAGGAAGACCATTTTTGCCCACTTTGCCGTCTGATCATCAATTCTTAGGAAATGGAGTAATGCAGCTCACATTTGGCAACATGACATTGGGCTCAACATATTTCACTTGAGTCTAGCACAAACGGTAGAGGTGACAAGGAAGAGAAGCGATGAAGTGCGCTCAATTAGTCGAGAATGCAAGGAAGCCAAGGTCCATGCAAAGCTGTAGTGGCTAACGAGATGAAGCGGTTGTTTGGGAATTGTCATCATTCACCACTGCAGAGCAATTGGTCAGCCCAAAATCACCCTGTGAGAAGAAAATCAACAAGAATGGACCATGGAGGCTACGGCTGAAGCCCTTCTTGGGGTTAAGGGCTCCTCCTCCTTGACCCTCACTTAGAAATTAAGTCAGGTAAGCCCAGGCTGGTTTGGTGTCCATGAGCAAATTACGACTCAAGAGCCACGGTTTTGCTAAAATTGGTCGATTTTCATAGTATGTTATTTTTAGTAACTTTCCTTTTTAGTAATTTTATCTTTATTTTATTTTATTTTAATTTTTAGACATATATTAAAATAATAATAAATTTTTTTTTTATTATTTAGTTTTGTCTACCTAAATGAAAATTATTATTTTGCAGGTGGAGTGCAGATTTCGCTATTGTAGTGAAATTGGCCTTTCAGCTTCCTCACGGCCTTATATAAAGGGAAGGGGGGCCTCATATTCATTCACATTTCGGCGCACCCACACGAGCACGTGCAGTCTGCCTCACTCCTATAGTGACGTGCACTGACGGATCCCGTGCGCCACCGGTATTAGCAGCCATGCACGACCTTGCCACCGCTGTGGTTGTGCGCCAAGCCGAACCACCGTTCTGCGTGAGCCGTGGTGAGCCACCCTGTTCGTGCGGCTCATTTCGACTGCCCAGTGCGCATGCAGAACACACGCTGCGGGTCGATGGCTGTCTTGACCTTGCTCCACCCCCGGCCTTTGCGTGTTTGCGTACGAGAGCCATCTCCATCGCGCTCGGTCCATTGTCGGCCATTGGTTCAGCCGAGCCACGGTCGGCCTTTAGTGTGGCGCGATTACGCGCCACTCCCGGTCGTGACCGCAGTGCCTTCCTCACGGCTACGAGATATGAGTGCGTACGAGGTGGTTCGCTTGAGGCCGAGGGGTTGGGTGTTAGCACTCGGAGCGGAAGGAGGCCCCGGCTCACGGCCTCTGACTCACGATCCCGGGAGGAACCTTGGGGCCGGGAGGTATCAGGACTAGGATGGGACCCGGGCGCTTCGGTGCCTCGAGAGGCGATCCGAGGGCGGCCCTCGGGCGGACATCGGGCGAGGGAGTCCTGCGTCATCTGAGCCTCGACCATCGCTTTGGCGGCGGAGAGCTCGCAGCCCGTGCTTTGTAGGCCTCGAGGGATCGGTGATCGTTCATTCTTCGGGACCGCGATGCCGGGAACCTTGATTTTCACGCCAAGGATTTTCATGGAGAGTCATTTTACGACGTGCAGCCTTGGCCGTGACCCTAGTTCGGTGACTCCATGGGGCCCGATCACACAATACTCTTTACCGTTCATGACACGGCGCGGTTCTATTACCCCGGTGGTGCCCGGTTCTACCACTCCGCTGACTTCCGGGGAGTCATGGGAGTCGATAGAGCTCCGGTTCACATTGACGGGTCGGCCAGGGTACTCCGGCGGCGGACATTCCGGTTGCTTTAGGCTTACCGGTCGATTTGGCCAATTCGGGAGGATGTCGGAGTTGGCCACAGCCCAGATCTGGGAGATGGTCCATTGTCTCGCTCGGTCTCTGGCGGGACCCGGTGCTTTTCGTGAGCGGCTCCGCGCCTCGAATGCCACAGTGGACCACACCAACTCAGGACTAACTGTTTCCATTTCTGACGCATGTTCGGCGCGGGGGCCATACTAGGAGCCTTTATGCAGGATCTCGGAGGAATTAAGTTCGATTCCCTGCGGTGGTCATGGCGCCTGCGCCGGATAAGGTCCGCCGCGGGGTGCGGCTCTGGGCGAGGGGTCTACCTTGTTGATGCAGCGACCTGCGGAGCCGGGTCTGGGCATTTGGGATTCCGATTGGGCCAGTATCACGAGAGGAGGATCGGATGCCCTCAAGTCACGTCTGTGGGCCGAGCCTTGGTGATCTTGGGTTCTTTTCTCCTCCCGGTAGTGGATGGGAGGGTACCGGATGAGGGTAGCGGAGGATCCACGAGGGAGACAGTCTTGCTCGAGGGTAGAGGTGGAGAGGAGTCCGGTGCCAGATTTGTCCCCTCCATCTCCTCCTCCACCTCCTTCGGCCCCGGCAGTGTACTCCTGGCCAGCTTCATATCTGGCCTGACATTCTCGAGACATGTTCATGTCGGTTCGAGGGAGCTAGCGAATTTGTTATGGATGTTGTGCGTTTCGTAGCTACTACGGGCATCGATGGACCAGAGATTGGCCCAAGCCGAGACCACTTTAGAGCATTGTCATACCATGCTCCTTCAGATCATGAGTCACCTCGGTCTCCCGCCTGTGCCTACACATCGAGATGAGTCCACGGCGTGGTCTCCTTAGGCAGTGCTAACCTTGACCGCAGCGACTACACATCCACCACCACCGCGAGAGTGAGGTGGTCGCACTCCTTTCTCTAGCTTTCCTTTCCAGTGTCACATATTTATTCTTTGGATGGGAGGAAAAGTTAGAGTTAGGAGTGTCTTCTATCATGTTTTGTACTATTTTTAGCTTTATCAACTGCCTACTCATTTTGTATAGGATTCATGTATCGGTGGACCCCCGTTATACGGACTTTGGTGAAGTCGAGTTTTTAGCATTGCACCCTACATTGCCATCAAGGAAGAAATAAGAGTGTAGCTAGTCCTAATTAAGTTGGTCAACAGTTTAAGGCCATGGACGGTAGGCTGAGTTGGGGGTGGGAATAGCTTTACTTGATTTATTGGCTCAATGGTTGCCTTAGGAACAATTAGATGTTGGTGGAAGTTCAAGTTTGACTTCTTTGGAACCGTGCTGCCTCGAAACTTGTTCTTGCATGGTCTTTTTGTTCTTTCATGTCGGTTTCATTCGAGTGCAAATTGTTCATACTAAAGGTAAAAACACTGTACACACTTTTTGAACCATATCCACTTTTTGTAATAGCACAACATGCATAACCTTTTTGTTTTAGCATTGCTAAGGGACTAGCAACATGTCGGTTGGGGGGTGTGATTAGTGCCCAAAAAGTGCTATTTGAAGCTATTTAAGATAGGTTTGAGTGCTTTGCGCTAATCATATGAATTAAACTGGTGTCATGTGCATGTCCACTTAGTGCTTGATTTGTTTCGAGATTGTTTGGATAATTTCTTTGGTCTTGGGAACTTCGGTCGGCAAGCAGCTTCTTATTGGTGCTGAATGCGAGAATCCTCGATGATTTCACCTAGCTGAGGCGATGAAATGTCAAGATGCAGTGAAGAATTGAAGGCAAAATGATGAATATAAAGGGTAGGAAGTGATGCAGTAGCAAAACAGAGAAGCAGGAACAAACCAGGGATTTTCGCTATGATTGTGAAAATTTCGCTAGGATTGCGAAAATTTCGCTAGGATTGCGAAAATTTCGCAATCATAGCGAAAATTTCGCAATCCTAGCGAAATTTCGCTAGCTAGCGAAATTTACTGTTGCTAGCGAAAATTCTCAATTTCGCTATCTCACAAAAATTTCGCTAGGCTAGCGAAATTTCGCTAGCATAGCGAAATTTTCGCTATACTAGCGAAATTTGCTGCATAGCGAAATTGCTCAGCCTGTGTTTTTGGTGTTTTTGATTCCAAACGACCACGTTTTGATAAATTACCATCTTGTCCCTATTGTAATTTCATATTTTAGGTAATTTTGTCATTTCACACCATGGGGTTGGCTATATAAGCCCCCTCAACTTTGTAACCCAAAAATAACTTTTCCATTAATACAGTTTCCCGCAGCTTTTCATTTTAGGTTTACTTTGCTCTCTTCTCTCTCCTCTTTCTCTTATTTTCTCGGCTGCCAAACACACCCCTTTAGGATGACAACTCAAGGGATGCTTGGCTAAGCCTCCATAGCCTTGAAGATGAGGGGTGCTAGCTTGGTTTTGGGGCTTCTGCAGGTTGTCCTCATGCTTTAAATGTTACAGGTACTGCATTTATGGTTCCATACTTTCCAAACTAGGGTTTAATGCTATTTAATGTCTTTCTTTTGGTCAATACTTGCCATGCTTTAGGGTTCAGTGCATTCTTAATGGTAGATGCACTGACATTCTTTAGATGTCATTTACGAACCATGAAAATGAGGTTAAATGCTAGGGTTTCAAACTGAATGGGACTGAATGCTTAGTACTTAGGTTGACTCAAATAGGAATTAGTTTTAGGGTTAGGTTTTATAGCTAAACAATGATAGGTTTTGGCTTTGACTATATGTCATTTGCCCAATGAGAGTAACCGAGGACACTTCAATAGCCCCATGTTATCAAGCTAGTAGTAACTTCAAGGTTACCATTTCACACTTTCATTTAAGTTATTACTGTTAACCAGTGAACAAACAACTTTCTCTGTTTTTGAACAAATCCTAAAATCCAAACAAAAAGTCTCACCATTTTTCCATCAACGTCACGTCATTCGGTAGGATGAAAACCCATCCGTGTTCGACCACTGGGCCATTTATACTACGATGGCTTGACTACGGCATTAGGAGGAACATAGAAACAAAATATTGTTTATTCGATCCTTACTACCGTGTACGCAATAATTTGGTCACAATACACTTTGCATTGTATTGTGATGAATCCACGCCCGTAAACCACCTCGATCCACGATATATTCCATGTATTGCGACCCAAACCCTTGCCAAGTCTCACAACTCTGTCCTGATACTAAGTGTATTGTGACATATCTGTAAACCAACCTTCCATCCCACTATGTCACGATACAATGGTGTGTGTGACCTGCAATAATAACAGATGGGCGTGGCCCATTTCGGGTTAACATTTTTTTGTTTTTTCGTTTTCACCTTCTTTTTTTTTTTTTTTTTCCAATGCACTCTTTGGAAAAATGCCCAAAATATGTACATATACATATATATATATATATATATATATATATATATATATATATATATATATATATACTACTGCTCTTTATATATATATATATATATATATATATATATATATATACTATATATTTCATTTTCAGAACACCCAATAAACTATTAAAATTTATTTTATTCACTTTTTTTCTTCAAATTCACACATTTGTAAAACCTTAGAAAACAATTTTCTTCACCTTATTTTTTTTTTCCAATAAACCAAAAAAATTTATTAAAATTTATTTTATTTTATTTTTCAGTTTACACCTTTGTAAAACTCAGAAACTTTCAACACTTCTATGTGTAATTACTAAGCACACATACAATCATAACACATACAACATGGTATACACACCATCACCAATCAAACACCACAACCACACAATCACATGATCACAAATAAAACACATGCAGTGTTCTAGCTTTGTCCCGTTCCTTCCTAGGTAATCTCATACCTAAACCTAACATCGAGCCACACCAAGTGGTGATGTTCTTACATGACTATGGCCTAAGCCCAAGCCCTTAAGATCTAGGTATTCGTATACCTAAGCTTTGATACCAAGCTATGACGCCCCATTCCCGGGGGTTCGTTGACTACCCGTCAACCCACGGAATACTTGTGAATGTCGAGTAACACAACACTACTCACGAAAATCGGACAGAGTCTCCTTTGTACGGGGAGCTCCACCCAAACCCATAACCTGTCCCAAACAACATCATAAGACATATACATGAGTAAAAACGGCCACTTGGGCCCATACAACAATACTCATCAATATACATCAACTATATACCATAGTTTCAAGAGTTAATAATTTACTCTTATACAACATATATTAAAATTCTAGAATTCTAATACATGTCATACATCATAAAACCATCAAAGCCACAACCCGGCTTTCTTTAAAATCGACCTCTATGATGAGCCGTCTCCTCGAGCGCTCCCTGTACCTGAAATAATAAATTCCCTCGACAGATTGAGCTATCGCCCAGTAGTGGAATCACCCTAAATGGGTTACTCCCCACCTAAGTGCATATGCAATGCTCTAATGTAAACACACACTCAAGTAAATTCATGATCCTACTTGAATGTCTAAATGCCCGTTCCCATGTCTTGAGTCCTCACCGACTCCTCGCACTTGCCCTCGCCATGTATGAGAAGAAAAAATATCATTTTCAAATAAAGCACATTGTTCTTGAAAATGCACTAGAAATTAATCGGTAAAAATGTGGGACTACCCTCCGAGGCGAATGTGTTGGAGAACCTTCCAAAACAATACATGATCTCCTCCGACGTGTAATTGTAGGACCATCTCCCAACACCATTCTCCGAAAAATCATCCTGTGAAATTCCTTTCGCAATCATGTTCGTTTTTCAGAAGATTCATGTCATGCACACACACTAATTTCTAGGTTACCGATTGCATATGAAATGCGTATGCCATTTCAACAGAATTATAACACATGCAAATATATCATCATGCATATATTGATACACAACAACATGTTATGTAAAATCTCAATCCATTTCACCAAAAATTAGCTCTCATGGGCTAATTAACAAACACAAGCAATTCGATTTGAATTACTCATCCAAACACATTTTCTCACAAAATATTTTGTGAACACTATTCACATGAACAGTGAAACCCTTGGAGTTCTTTATTCCTGACCAATCATCAACATCGGTTCCACTTTGAACGAAATCCATGGCCATTTCCGGCCTCATACACATCAAACACGATTCATTGTATAAATCATGGCACAAACGCAATTCAGTCCACACCTGCGCCCACGGATTGCACAATTAGGTTTCCGCGATTTTCCGCGCCGGTTCCAAGATTTTGGACCGATCAAGCGACCTCACGGCGCCAAACCAACGAAACATCACAAAGCGCACTTAAATCAAAGTAAAACAAGTAGGATAAAACCCTCCTCACGGAGTTTGTGAAACTCAAGAAAGCTAGAGTGTCTACGCATTGCCCTCGCCGTGTAGACGACTCCTTCTTGCTCGAATAAATCAGACGGTCGGATTAGCCGGAAATCTAGAGATAAGTCCCTTACTCTCTCACTAAAAATCACAAATCTCACCTACTGCATCTCCCATTTCCTTTTGCTTCACGTTTGGTCTCTTTTTGGCTCCTAAATGAAGAAGACAACACTGTTGGCTATTTTGTCTTTATCTCATTAAGAATTCAAAAATGCCATTTGTGTCCCTAAGCTTGGATTTTCGACATTTGGCACTATCTCAGCCGTCCATTTCCATCCTCTCTCTACTCATGCAATATGTGTCACATGAGTACATGTTATAAGTGACTTTTTTCACCTCACATTTCGTTTCTGACCTTCGATGCTCGAATATCAACGTCTAAATCCGTTGTCCTGAGTTGATCAGTCGTTGTGTTAATAGATTTTGATGATTAATGATGAAATCACCGTCATCAGGATCAATTCGGGTTTAGTGCAGTCGTTCTCACACCTGTAGTTTCCAGGTCACCTATCTGCGGGGGTTGTGCATCCTGCTACTGTACCCAACACATGTAATTTTCTTTTCATGCTATGAAACCGTGAGACTCTGTTCAGGCGTCGTCCAAGGTCACAGAAGCCCGCACTAATCTGCAAATATGGTGAATGATCGCAACCATGCACACCCATTCAATCGATGTCCCGAATTATATGCAATCACAAAAATACCATTGTATGAATGCTATATAGAGAAAGTACATACCATATTTTATACTCGATATCATGGATAATTATATCAACTACATATAATTTACATCCATCCATGTCAATATATCTAAACACGCATATATCAACATAAATCAACACCTGATCCAAACATATCGGCTAACAATGATCCATACACAGGCTATAAAAATAGGCCACAAACTTGACCACAACCTAGCCTCGAGACTGCAGAAAGCTGTCCATAAGCGAGGCCACACACACGAACCATGAACCGTACAAATAGTCGAAAGCTGTCTAATATAGCTCTTTGAAAGAGTATGAAGCTGAGTATGCTTGAGCACCAAATGTCATTCACTAGAATATTATTAGATTATAGATTCAAAGAGATTTCCATAGAGTCCAAGAATGTGCCAATCGGAGTTCGGATGAGAAAGTTATGGCCGTCCAAAGTTGAAGCTGCCGATTTCGCATGGGTGTGCGAAATTTTCCAAAACAGTCCTTGTATAATTGAGTGCTACTTGGAACAACTGATTCGTGCCACTGTAGGGTGATCCGGAATCAACAAAAATTTTTTTCCTATGTTCCTCCCTCTTGCCGTCAAGCTCTTCTTGATATAAGCGGGATCTAGGGTCGAACACGGGGATAGGTTTTTCATCCCACGAGGTGGTCGCATTATGTTTGAAAATGGTGAGACTTTTATTTGGATTTTGGATTTGCATTTAAAAACAGGGGAGTTGTTGGTTGTTCACTGGTTAACTGAAATGGCTTAAATTAAGGTGTGAAATGGTAACCTTGAAGGCTTGGGTCACTAGCTTGATACAATGGGGTTATTAAGGTGTCCTCGGGTTATTTCCTCGCATTAGGGCAAATGACATATAGTCAAAACCATAACGGATCTTTGTTTGCTTCTTAAACCCTAACCACACAAAAACACTCATATTTGAGTCAACCAAATCTTGGTATTCGATGTTTCAATCGAGTTTGAAAACCTAGCATTTAACCTCATTTCAATGGCTCGTAAATGACATCTAAAGAATATCGATTAATATCTACCATTAAGAATGCTGAACCACAAGCATGACAAGTATTGACCAACGGAAAGACATTAAATAGTATTAAACCCTAGTTTGGAAAATCTGGAACCATAAATGTAGTACTGTAGCATTAAAGATATGAGTTCTTTGCCAAACCACCACCAGCCAAGCTAATGCCCTCCTCTTTAAAGCTTTGAGGCTTAGCCAAGCATCCCACGAGTTGTCATCCTCGAGGGTGTGTTTAGCGTAGGAAAATGAAGAAAGAAGAGAGAAGTGAGCAAATATAACCTAAAAACTAATTTGCGAGAAAGCTTGCATAAAATAAAAGTTGGAGTTACAAAAGTTGTAGGGGAGCTTATAGCCCAGCCCCAGTGTGTGAAATGACAAAAAGGCCTAAAATATGAGATTACAATAGGGACAAAATGGTAATTAATCAAAACGTGGTCGTTTGGAATCAAAAACATCAAAAACACAGGGGTAACAATTTCGCTATGTAGTGAATTTCGCTATCATAGCGAAAAACATGAGCATAAGCGAAATTCAAATTTTAAGCTATGCCTTAGTAATTCCCCAAGCTATGATGTGAGGAATTTGGCTATGATAGCGAAATTTAACTAGCCTAAAGCGAAAATTTGTGCATAGCCAAAAAATTTCGCTAGGATTGTAAATACCGCTATGGTTGTGAAATTTTGCAATCCTTACTGATTACCGTAATCCTTGCGAAATTTTCGCAATGCATAAGCGAAAATTCTTTGGACTGCCCCTCTCTTTGCCTGCCTTTGCCACTGCATCTTCTTTTCATCAATTCCACTTCACATTTCTTCATTTTTGGTTGATGAAATCACGCAGTGAATCCTCGACGTCGACACCCACTTTCGACATCAAACTTGATATTATTGGTTGAGGCTTGCAAAACCTGCAAAATTACCAAAAACAAACTCGAAATGGAATCAGTGGTACTAAGTGGACCTACACATGTCAATTGGCTCAATTCATATGATTAGTGCGCAAAAAGCACTCAAAACCTATCTTAAATAGGGTTCAAAATAGCACTTTTTGGGAACTAATCAACAACTTAAAACATAATTCATGCCAAGCATCATATATAATTATATCTACTACATGTAATCCACATTTATCACAAAACTCATGTCAATATATCATAATACGCATAAATCAACATGATTCAGCACAATCCGACATGTCATAAACAAACCCAACAACACACAAACGAGTGTGAGTTCGGACCCGATTATTAGGACACACGACACATTCCCGAACTTAGTTCAGAGCATAACCGACACTCAAAATTAGTCATGGATTGTCTAAAGACTGTTCCAAACTATCCCCAACTCAACGAGTTGGGGGCCCGAACTATATGGCCATTGATGGCTCTTAAGCGAAAATGAACCAGTGTAAGGGGGAAACCCTACTTCCTGGGCGTGAGCGAACTCCACCCCTTGAGTCGGCCCGAACTTTTTCACCGTTCGAAAGCCGAAGACATGAGCCTTTGGATCTTATTTCCTCTTCTTTCCTCTCTTTCCTTCTCTCCATTTTCTTTCCCTTTCTTTGTTTCCCACCGAACTGATTTTGGGTTTAGGTGGTGACACATGGCACATGTTATTCCATGCGTCTCTCACACCACACCACCTCTCATGCATGTTTATACCATGACATTTGACCTTCATGGGCCAAGTGTCCTCATGCCTTGTGCCACATGGCACGTATTCTCATGCCACGTGTCCCCATGGAGTTTGTCTGTTTGCCTCGAAATACATGAAATTCTGACCGTCTCGGAATTCAACGTAAGTTGCTAGGGTAACTAGATTTTGCGAGACGAATCCAAAGTGAGGTTTGTTTCGTTATCCGAGATCTAGAGAAATTATGGGTTCTCAATCCGTATGATAACGGTAGTTTACTGTATTACAAAAAATTTCAAATTTACCCGGGTTTTCTCACATGACGCAGCTAATTACCTTTTCTACATTCCTCAACTCAATTATAAGTTCAATCAAACTTCTGAACATTCAGAGCTCCTTCTTAGCCCTTGCATACTGCACTAGTGAGGCTTCTGGTTGTCTTTAGTTAACACCATGAAGTTGAATAAATAAAAAAATGAAAATCCTGCATTCAATTACCATTTAACTGAAAAAACCAAATCTAATAAACAGAACATAGAAACATAAACAATTTATAATAGGTCCAGAAACATTAGAAACCCCTAAAAGGGGTTCTCTTGCCTAGGAACCAAATATATACTTTCTATATACCACCGACTTAGATAGGATAAAGAGAAAAATTGAACATGTCTAAAGCATAAGAAAGAAATGCATTTATGGTGACTGCCAGGTGCATTATAATACACTATAAAAAGAAGGAGGAGAAGAAAAATAAATACTTCAAAGATCCTTATGGTGGAAAATAAACTTAAGAAAATAAGGAAGTAATAAGTTGTTTCATAATTGCATGATTCAATATCACTGGAACATAAACAAGGTCCCACCCGTGAATGTCTCTCTCTCTTCTGCCTTTTTTTCGATTACCACCCTTAAAAGAAGAAAGAGAAAGAAGTACCAAACCTGGGATCAGCCTGCCTTACCCACCTTACCTGTATCGTCTTTGCCCAGTACACACATGTGAGTCCCACATTGCAGTGTCTCTAGTACATACATAATTCCAATAGGATTAGCAGAAAGTTGAGGTTGTAATCCTGCCATTTTGAAGAATAAAAACGAATCAACAAACATGCATTCGTACAACATCATAGTATCTGAGATTTTAATTGGATGCTAAAAAAATGAAAGTAAATCGGGTTCTAGGTAAGAACAAATACGAATGCACTAACATCCGGGCACCTAAATTAACCAATCATCACGAAATATTTTTAATCAAAGAAACATTATTTTTTGTGGGCTTCTCGAGCCTCATATCACATTAACCACCACTACAAACGCTGAAAATTTTAAAAACAAATAAAAAAAATCTTTTGATTTTCAGTAAAATATAGAAACTAGCCAAAACATGGTTCTGATTTCTAATACAAATATTAATTTAAGCTCCTAAATTTCAAGAATCAATTAATATAAACCCTCAAATGTGAAAAATTAAAGAGAAGACAGAGAAGGGTACCAATGGAGTGTGGGTTGATGAAGGAGAAAAGGGTTTTAGCCAAGTAGATAATATTGAACTCTATTCTTGTTTAGGTCCACGTCAAAATCTATTGGAGTCTTAGACTTGGTCCAACCTGCCAAGATGCTAACACTTGGGATTATGGCATTCGGTGTCAGAATTTCAAGGGTGAGGCGGATCGGACAACAGCTAGAGAATGCTGCAACTTTGGAGTTAGCGATGAAGTTCCGATCATCATGCTTCAAAAGGCAATGGTTGTTTTGACGTATTCTTTGATTTTACCACCAAGGATCTGCCCTACCATAATGACTGGAATAAGATGTGAGTCGGCGATGAGCTCTTCGCCATTGTCTGAAATGTTGGCGAGTATCATTGTGGCACTAAGAGCGAGTTTGACCATGCTTCCCTTCCCTACTTTGGCGTTACATCCATGATCACAGATGATAATTTTTTCCAAACACTTTGATCAAAATAAAGTTTTCTAGTGAAGAAAAATCTGTTAATTTCCCAGTCACCAACAAAAACTAATGGGAGGGTAGTGTCGTTCAAAAGATCGTCTGAGTATAAGGACACACAATCGCCGTCGCCAAGAACCACATCCGCCGAAAAGTAACGAGAAGCCACTAATTGTTTTAGGGCTTGTGAGTTTTCAAATGGAAAGGGGAGTGGTTAATGGGAATCGTAGAGGTGAAATGGATTTCTAATGAAAGAGAATATGTTTTAATAAATTATTGACACTTTAATAAGTGGCAAGTTATTCAAAAAATAAAAAATAAAAATTAAGTGGCAAGTTTTGATAAAAAAAAACCACGACATCTCCAATAAGTGGCTATGGTATATCTAAGCATGAGGAAAAATTATATATTGAACCATGACATTGTTGATAAGTGTCATAATATTAAGAAAATCATACTTTGAAATGTCATGGTGTATCCAATGTAAATAATGACGCTTTAACGAAAACCATGATATTGAGCATCATAATTTTAAATTTTTGTAGTAGTGTTTATGTCTCAGTTATTTAAGACATCAACTCTAGTCTCTAATTTCAATATTTCATCATCTGATTAAACAATGTCAAATTTACCATCTCTCAAAACTTATTCTATATGTTCAACTAATTGCAAATTATTCTTTATAGGGTCTTAATTTTTCCCAATAAGTTTGATTGTACTATGATATTCAACACAAGTACTCTAAAGTCCAAAGTTATGACATATATTTGTAGACATCTCAAATCATAAAGTAATCATTTGTGACAATCTCTAATAAATTCCAAGGGATCAACAAATTTCCTACTTAAGACATCAACCACAAGATTCTCATTGTTTTATTAAAACTTGAAAATATCGTCATATTCCCTAAATAATTCTATCAATCTCCTATATTTCTTGTTTAAATCCTTTTAAGAAAACAAAAATTTCAAATCTCGTGATCTATGAATATCTCATAAGTTTAACTAGAAAGAAAAATGTCTCAAAATCGTAAGTGGAAAAATCATTTTTACCCAACTTCAAATCATAAGAAGGTAGTTTCTATCTAAAGGTTTCAAATATCTAAAAGCATAGAACATGAATTTTCCATCTTGTGTAAGAACACAACCTAAATCCTAATTATAGATATCATAATGCAAAATGAATCCTCTTAAACCTAATGGAATAAACAAAGTAAGAGTTATTTCCAATTTGTTCTTCAACTCTAGGAAGCCATGTTTATAGTCATTAGATCAAACAAACTTAACTCCTTTCTATATCAACCTGAAAATGTATGATGATCTTAGAGTCCCTTCAATAATTACTTATAGTAATTTATTAATCCCAAGAAACTTCAAATTTCAATCATAAGACCATGTCTTTTCCCAAACTTCAAATTGCTCTCATCACACATCACAAGGACCAAAAAGTCTTAAGAAGAACCTTTATAAGAAAAAAAAAATCATTTACAAGGCTAAGATATGCACAACAATCTATCTATATCATTTCATTTAAGGCTAAACACAAGCTCACTAGGAAGTGGGAAGTCATAAATTGTTTTTTTTTTTAAACAACTAGTAAGGTATGGTGAGAAACTATTTATATCATTCTCAAAATCACATCAAAATTCTAATGGTCAAGGAATACTAAGTCAATTCACATATTCTTTTTACCAATCATCTCAAGTCATATTAGAATGAATAACACAAGTATGAAAGCAACTCTTAAATGAAACTCGTTGCATAAAAAGAATAACAAATAATTCTCGTCTTTCAATCCTAACCCAGCCGTCTCTAAAAGTCTGAGGATCCATCCTTATGCTACGATACCATTACGTAACAACTTGAACTACCGACCAAGATTGTTCTTGTCCATTCACATGTAAGGCTCTAAAACTCTACATGTAAATGACACATTCCAAATTTCTGCTTATGAATCTTGCTTGTCCTGAATATGCTCCCAATAAAAATTAGACTAATTTCGAAAAATCAAAATCTCCCAATTACATAAAACATTTCAAATCATAACAAAATGTCATTAAACCAACACTTCCAACAAGATAAATTTTCCAAAACTAATTTTCTCAAAACGTAACATTCTAGCAACATAAAATCCTTCAAATGAAAGTTTGCAAACATTCGATTCCAAAGCATTAAAGTAGTCCAACAATCATAAGTCTTTCCAACAAACACCAACTCAAAATAGTTCTTAACTTTCATCCATACCTACCCCAAAATCACTCATCGCTAAGGTCTAGAGTACTTGAAAATGATTAACAATAAGGAATGAGTTGAAAGCCCAATAAGTAATGTTAATACAGTTTCATGGATCAAATATTTTATATTCACAAAATTGGAGATATAATACATTTTTATTTTCCTCATAAATCTCATAAAATCCTTGAGTACAAATAAATAAGATATAAATATATTTCAAACTGTTGTTCATCGTATTTTATGTTTCTCAAACAATCTCATATCATAATCAAATCCACAAATATTTTAAAACATGTATACTCATGATTCTCAAAATATTTGTTTCAAATAAAATGTCAACTATTCTAACCCATTAACAAGGGTCATTTCAAAACGCTTATGCAATTGGTTCTGAAAACATATTTGTTTCAAATAGTATGTCAACTATTCTAACCCATTTACAAGGGCCATTCCAAAATACTTACACTCTTGGTTCTCCAAACATATTTCTTTCCAAATGAAGTAATCGATATTCTAACCGTTGACAATGACCATTTCAAAATGCATACAATTGGTTATAAAACATATTTGTTTCAAATAAAATGTCAACTATTCTAACCCATTGACAAGGGTCATTCCAAAATACTTACACTCTTGGTTCTCAAAAACAAATTTCTTTCAAATATATTGTTAACTATTCTAACCCATTGAAAAGAGTCATTTTATCAACTACTATAACCCATTGACTGGGGTCGTATTTGTCAAGTTAATACTCATTGACCGGGGGCATATTTGTGACACCCCGACCCGAGGTCCCATTGATAACCCGTCAACCTGCGAAAACTTGTATGTCTCATATCATGAGACCCATACATGAGTAAAAATGGCCGCGTCAGGCCCATACATTCGTACTCACCAAAATATAATCAACTATATTACAATAGTTTCAAGAGTTAATTACACTCTTACACAATATGCATCAATCAAAATGTTTTATACATGTTTTTCCAAAATATATAAACAAGCCACATGTCGGCTTTCTTTTCTAGTGAGATTCGTCTTCCTTAATACTCCCTGTACCTGAAAGGGGGATCCCACGACAGGGTGAGCAAAGCCCAGTAGTGATAATCTCCTACGAGGGTTACTCCCCACCTAAGTGCTCATGCAATGGCAAACACACACATTCAAGTGAATTCATGCTTCTACTCGAGATAATGCATACTTGATCCATGGCTCGAGTCCTTAAGCATGCTGGCCAAGTGTGAGAAACACTATTTTCAAAACAAAGGTTTTGCTCCTGAAACATAATACCAGATTTTTAAAACAAAATTCTATTGGACAACCCTCCGGGGTGAATTGTTAGATAACTCTCAGCTTAGTGCTTGGGTCATCCTCGAGGCGAGCTGTTGGACAACTCTCAAAGGCAATTCTTGGAAAATCTTCCCATCAAATTCATTTTGACAACCATGTTTTTCTTATCATGCACTCATACTAATGTTCTAGGATTGCTAATGCATATAAATGCAATATGCCATTTCACCTTAAATCATGTTAATATATCACGCATGCATATATTAACGAAAATCCAGCTCCCACCAAACATCATGTTATTGATCATGCTTAATAGCACCAGGGTTAGCTCACATGGGCTAATAAACAACCGACAATCCATCTTGGGACTGCCCAAACGTAAATACAACACCACATGTTATTCAAACAGCAATAACATATCAACACACGAAGCAACTCATCGGAGTCCATGATCGATTTAGGGACTGTCCAAAATGCGATATAGGATTCTGCGCTCTCAGTCAGTTTGGAACCAAATGAGCAGCCATTCCGGCCGACATCCTAACCATTAAATGGCTCTTAGCGAGAATAAATCAAGTATGGGAAAAAGCCCTACCTCCCGAGTTGTCGAAACTCCATAAAAATCGGTACCACACGTAGCTCTTGTGAGTGAGGACTGCCTCTTGTCTCGTGGAGTATTGTGGACCGTCTTTGAAATCTAGAGAAGTGAGAAGACTACCATTTCTGAAATCTCTCACTCTTTTCTCCTATTCCTCGGTTTGCTCTTTCTCTCTCTTCCTTTCCCTCCCAAACTAGTTTGGTCTAGGTTGGGTCAAGAGAACTTGTCCTCTCATGCCACTTGTCACTTTCTCATTGGTTCTTAGGATTTCCCTTATTCTCTTATCCATTTACATGGATTTTCACCCACTCACATGTAGCCACATGTCTCTCATGGGTCCCTTTGGAGCTCATGTTTGACTCATTCTGAACATGACACGTGGCACCTCTTGAGCCACTCACAATGTGCCAAGTGTCAGCGCCCTCCAGGTGCCTCGAAAACGTGAAATTCAATTGTATATTATAGATTAAGTGAAATTAAACATGGTAGCTAGATTTATTCTGAACAATTCCAGGTGAAATCAGTTTAAATCATCGAAGATCTAAGAAAAATTCTATATTTTAAATTACACCATTTATCCTTCCTTAATGGGTTTAGATTCTCGGGGTCTCTATCAAAGTTATACATAGTGACAAGACCATATTTTCAGTTTATACCCATTGATAGAATTAGGTATTTGTCAAATTTATACCTAGTGACAAAGGGCAAGTATTTTCAAGTTTATACCAGTATGACGCCAGTATGTTGTCAGGATTTATACCATTGACAAGGGTCATATTTGTCAAGTTTATAACCATTGACAATGACCATATTTGTCAAGTTTATACACATTGATAGGGGCCATGTTGTCAGTTTATGCCATTATTTGAACCATAACAAACCAAAGTCAAATATTTCTTCATGTTTCAATTTCACAAAATACAAAGTATATCTCCATAACTTTTCAATCTTCTTATAAGCTTGTATCAGTCATTTTCCTTCAAAACAAGTATTTGATCCATATGATTTAAATAACTAGAAAATTCCAAAACTCATATTCACATATACTAGCAAAATATTTTGTTTTTATAAGAAAGGCACGTGTCTTCCTTGCCTAATATTCCAGTTCATTAACTGACAGCTTCAAAGAGTCATAATCACTGAATAATATGAGCAATATCATCTTCAAAAAATAATATTTTCTTCGCTCTCATGAACATATCTCTATTTTCTTTTCTGGGAGTCCAAAATATTTGTACTAAAATCCCGAGGCTCTTTAGCTTAGGAATTTCATCATTAAGACATTTTCCAAGTATAACATCACCAATTTTCCAAATCCTATCATTCACTTAAATCTAATTAATTAGGGATTTACCATAAACATGATTTTAGTTAGAAATCCCAAATATCTTATGAACAAATAGTTCTTGTAACTGTGAGAATCCTTTTAGGGTTTCAAATTTAAGAGCTTGGTAGCAGAAATACTAATATCAATCTACATTCTAACAAATTTATCAATACTATGTTTTCTTACATTTCTAGGGTTTCATATTTAAAGTTGGAAACCTAAGTTTCAAATCTAAGATTCTAAGAGTTTGAAAACTCTCACCATATATATCAAACATCTCAAACCAACCAAGATTTTGCTTCTATGCATTTCCAATCATTTCTAGGGTTTCAAATCTAAGTTTAGAAAGCCTAAGCTTTCAAATCTAGACTTTAAAACCTAACTACCAAAAATCAAAGGGAAAAGATGTTACTTGGGGATGAAGTTCTTGAGACTTGAAATCTCAACTTTGAGCTCTAAATCTTTCCTTTCTCTTACTGCTCTCTAGAAAATGAAATGAAAAATGGATCATATGAGTTGGAGAGCCCTTTTTATATTAAAGAAAATTCCATATTTTCCCCAAAGCCCCTTCATCTTTTAAAAATTGCAAAACAACCCCTCTTCTTTCTTTTCTTTTGTTTGTTAGAAAATTAGGGGTATTACATTTAGGACATTTTATAAATAACATTGAGATTCAGAACTTGACATGGTAACTAAGTCTCATATGAGCTCGATCGATGATGGGTGATTCTCGACCAAAATGGCTAACTGCTGTGTATATGAGCACCTGCCAATGCAGTAGCTTGGTAGCGTTGAAATACCCTCGAATGCTCGTGTTTCTGAGGGCCTCCTCTCTTGATCTAAATGGAATTAATTCCCATAGTACTTATGTTGAATTTATGGAAAAGGACTTTAGCTATATATGTTCAACTTGATGTTAATATTAATGTAATTCAACAATTAAATGGTAATGATACTAACCTCAATATAAATTAAGGAGGCTTTAAGCGATAAGCATTATCGGTGAAATCCCATAACAGCCATCTCATAATCAGATCTCATGCGCAGAGATAAGCAAATAATAAGAACCTTGAGATTGCGACAGACACTTAAAATTACTCATATCTTTGTTGGGGAAAGTTGTATGTGACACCCCAAATCCAGGGGCCTAGTTGACAACTTGAGTCAACCCGCGGAGAATGCTGTACAAATTATTGCATCTGATACCACACTATCGTGTCTCATTTACGAGACCCATTTATCCATATAAGATACACAAGGCTACTTGAGTTTAGTACATTACTCTTATGCGAAAACTTATATCAAGTTTGTTCTAATACATATTTACAAAATAAAATCAAAGCAACCGACCTTCTGTAACATGCGGTCCCCAGTAAGAGTCTAGGCTACGCACATGACTATAAAGGGGGATTGACGAGGTGAGCAATGCCTAATGGGATAACTCCTCTGAGGGCTCTCCCCACCTAAGTGCATGCAATGCCATGATCACCTGATAATACACACATCAACATTTCGATGAAGAATATGCCTGAAGGGACCCAACCCGGGTTTCCTTTTCCTAACTTGGGGGACCCTCTCGGCACTCCTACGGATTCGAAAAAAAAACCTTTCATTTCTTTTAAACCTTTTTCAAAGTGAATCCGTGGAGTGAACCCATTTATCTCAATGCGTTTCTGTTAAATCTTATGAACATGGTGGGACAATTTTTATTTTTTTATTTTAAACATTAAACCCTTTATAGAAAATCGGGTAGAGTTTCCTCTATTTTTCAGACATGTCCCAATGTACAACACCTATAATAAAACAATTTAATTTACTCCACATCCAACCGATGGGACATCAGAGTCCCATGACCAAATTTCAAATGCGTCACGCCCGGGAGTAGCGAGAGACTAGGCTGGGACTCTTTGCTTTATCAAATATATCAAAGTCTTTGTATCGACATATCATATACAAATAAAATAAAGCCTACGTGATGGTGTTTACAGTCGTCACATCTGTCTGATCCTGATCACTGTTCACGTATCTAGTATACATTTACATTCTGATCAGACCTTAAAACCTACAGGTGATGAACCCACATAGTGTCAGGCCCGTGAATCTGCGAAAGATCATTGTCTCCTTCTTACGTACCTGCAGTTGAAGGCAGGTGCTAAGCTTTGTGCGGCAGTGGGGCTATATGTATTTGCATATACACATTTGAAGTATGCATATAACAATAACAAATATCAGAATTTTCATGCATTCATATAAGGAACTTATACAATTACTTATGCTTATAACATACTTATGCTTATTGGTTAATAGGAGTTCTGAGGCTTATTCTTATTAGTACCGTAGGTATTGATACAGGATCGAGCACATTTGTTTTACTCTTATTCATCGTGTTTATCATCATATAACTATGAAATTCAATTGATAATAATAAATAGAGTAAGACCTGACACAATAAAGTACCGAAGATACGTGCAGTATAAGTTATTAACTAAGCGGAGTCAGGAAGCAGCGATCGAACGTGCACGCCCATGCGAAGTGTCGTAGCACTTTATGAGTGTCGAAGCACTTATCGGAATAGTGCCTACCCGCGTAACAGTGCATCGGTATCATTTAATACTAGTCAGGCATTCTACGATTATATGGATTGAAACTTCTTTGCTCTTATTATTTTCTTTCATTTCTTTATCACCAACCATGTTAATCATTTATTAATAGAGTTCTAATACTCTCGGTGTCTGAATTATGCTTGTCAGTAAAAATACCAAAAGCAGGGTTGCAGGGCCCAGCGAGTGGTGGGGTACCACTATGTTTGATCTGGTACCAAGCTAGGTTAAAAGTGATATAGGGTACCACTTTGGATGTCTGGAGTACATTTGCCTGTACGTGTAGTGTGGTGCCACCTGTTTGATATAGTTACCAATTTGTGATTCACTGAAATGACGTGAGGTCACACTTTATTCACTTTCTTCCATGAGATTCTCTTCATTCATCATTAAAAGCTAACATATGAGTCCCTCGAACAACTCCTGAACACTTTTTAGTATCAAAAAGAATCAGGATTCATACCAAGGTTCACCAAACTTTACAAACCATGTACAATTATGAAGGATTCAACCTCTAATTGATGTATCAGTGGGATTTTCCAACTGACTTCCATAATCTGAGTTGAGATGTATTCTAACAAAACCAGAAAGAAACAACTAATATCCAAAAAACCTACTAATCCTTACCCAAATAGATTTTACAAAATCATACTAGAAGAATCCCTTACAAAACTTTAGAATTTCCATACTAATGATTTCATGCCTTTCAACCTTCACCTCTTCTTCCTTCTTCTTCTTCCTCTTCCTTCCAGCCAGTATGAGCTCTCTTGTTTGAGACAAAAATGAGTCTTTGTTTTTCCTCCTTTTATAGTTAAACTTTATTTTATTTTTTTGAGTCCTCCCTCATTCTATTAATTTCACTACAATTCATGTTATTTTCCACACTTTGGCCTCAGTCTTATCAACATGTGACTTTATGTCCCCTTCTTGACAAAATTACAATTTTGTCCTTATGTCTTGTACAATTTCGAGTTTCTATTTCCATGTTTCGTATTTAAATTAAGAAAATTCAATTTTATGCACAAAATCACACGCTGCTTGCGTTGGCTCCTTGGGTATATTGAGGAATTACAAAATCAAACTTTAAAATCATTTTGAACCATATAATATATAAACAATCTTTTAAAATCTATACATTACAAAATAAAAGGTGCACAAGCCAGTTATTTACAACAAAAACTATACATTTTCAAAAATGTAATTGATCACGTGAGGCGAATTAATCCTTGGCCGGAGGATGCTCGAACTCCACGTCGAGTCCCTTACAGAAAACATTTATAAAACATTGGGAAAAGGTGACTAAAAGGAGCTCAGGTGAAGTCTGATTCGTAGAAGAAATAATGTTTCGAGATATAGTTCAAATACAATGTGTAAAACAATTGTATAGAAATCTCATTTCCACAAACATTTACTTTGCATTCTTTTCCTTTCTATTCAAATACAGCGTGTAAAACAATTGTATAGAGATCTCATTTCTATAAACATTTATTTTACTTTCTTTTCCATATAGTTCAAATACAATGTATGCGACTTTATTATATATCCTTTCAATAAACATTTACTTTACTTTCTTTTCCATATAGATCAAATGCAATGTAAACAATTGTATCAACATATCTTTCAATATACTTTCTTTTCATGTTGAGATTAGGTCATATCGACAACCAGCCTACTGTTAACCACTGGTGGTCCATGAAAAACCTCGATAAACCAGTCTTATGATCAGGTATTTACAAAAAAGGAACCTCTCAAAAATGCGTTGCCCTCTATTCTTACAGGTGCTTGTGAGAAGAACCTCTGGGGAAAGCGGTCATGCGATCCTTGAGTATTTGAAAGACCTCAGATAAATCACCTTTCTTTTTAAATACCATTGCATTATGGAATAAATCATTATACGTTGGTAGCTTTTAAATGCTTTTCTGTGCGCGTAGCGGTGTGCACCACTCTTTCTTCCCTCTCTATAGTAAAAATCTAACCCTTTCCCATGTACCATGCATAGCGTAAAAGTACTGATCATTTTTCTTTTAAACTTTATCTTTAACATAGATATAATAGTTGAAACATTTTCATATAAACATGTATAGAATATACATTCATAAACGTTTCATTTCATATGGAAACCATAAATCATGTTTCATAAAACTATGGAAACCATAATCATTTCATATTTTCTCAACATAATTTAAAGTCAAGAAAACCACATTTCCTTTTTTTTTTTCATTAGCATCCATACCTTAATCAAGTTCAATTAAACCATTAACTATAACATACTTTCCATCAACCCTTAAGCATTTAATCGCACAATTGTGATTATAAATTGAACTCAACTCTTTTGTTTCTCATGCACTGCTTATGCTAACTCATGGAATTTACTACCCAATACAAATAGCCCTGACATGCCATGAAATAACAATTAAGTACCAAAACTACGCTATTCACATCGATATAACCAAGCAACCTGCACACTTGGTGCAAAACATAAATTTTCAGACATGTTATGATCATGCCCTATCCTCTACATGAATATGGCTAGAATCTTGACTCAATGGGATTTCTATAGAGTCCAAGAACACCCAAAATGGAGTTCGGACGAAGAAGTTATGGCCTTTTCATTCAAAACTGGTCAATTTACTATGTTTACACTGGAAACAGTCTATGATACCCAATTTCAGGAGTCTTAATCCACTGTTAAACCCATAATTCTTTAGCCTCATTTGAAGATACAGTTCTTAAGGTTCCTCATTTCAGAATCCTGAAATAGGGATCATAAAACTTAAGATATATCCTAAGCAGGGACTACTGGATTTTCAAACATAACGAAATTGTCTGGCTCCCTTGAATGCATTTTTTTAGTCCAAATGAAGGTCGAGATTTGGATAGACCTATTTCAAAGGAAATATGGTCTCTATCGATCTGGATTCATCCATAAATTAAAATCACTTAATTCGGATGAGTGATGGCGAGTTATGGCAACCTGTGATCATGGAGTCTCAAAACATAACGAAAAAAGCTGCTTGAACCTTTAGCTCAGCTTTGAATGCATTTCTGAGTCTAAAGGGGTCGGAATTTGAATTGACCTATTTCAAGGAGATATGTTCTCCTATCAATCTAGTTTATCCAGAAATTTGAATCACTCAATTCGGATGAGTTTGGCCAAGTTATGACCAAAATACAGTCATGGGATCGGAGGAAAAAAACTGGACACACACATACCCTTAGATAGAAATTAACCCGAGTAGGAGAAAAACCCTACCTCAAATGGCTTGATTTCCCAAGACACCACCTTTTCTCGGTTTCTGTGAAAACCCGAACCTTGGACCTTGGAAAAATCTTGTGATTACGGTATCTCGTAGCCTCAGTCTAGCGTGGATCAACTTTAATTCTCGAGATGTCAGGAGTTCAGTCAGATGAAATCCCAGTAATCGAGAAGAGAAGCTTGGCTTCCTCTTTTCTCTCTCTCTCTCTCTCTCTCTCTCTCTCTCTCTCTCTCTCTATCTGCGGTTTGGTCTCCAGACCAAATAGCCGACTTTGGCCATGTTGATCTTTTGAAAGACCATTTATAGTGTGGACCACGTGGCCAGTCGCACCATGTCACAATTCTTAGTTTAGTTTTGGCTCCAAAACAATTTATTTAGATCCGTTCAATTACATCTATCTAATGAGATACTAATCTTTGACATTTTTTGAGTTTTTCTAAAATCTCGTTTTTCTAGTCTACTCGGCCTTGTGGATTTTGCCGAAGTCGTAAAAAATCATCTTGTGCCGGAATTGACAAATTCAAGCGGGTAACTAGATTTCGATAGGCAATTCAACGGTGAGCTTCGTTTGAATGTCCAAGATCAAAGAAAATTTTCAGATTTTCTACCAAATTATCGTTTGCCTTTAAGGAAAAAAATTGCATTTCACCATTAACATTTAGTTTTAATCTATTTCAGCTTCTTTAGATTCAATACATTATTATAAACATTTTTAATTTTCGAGACTTGTTTTTCAAAATTTACTATTCATTGACTATTTAGGTCTAATACCTAGCGATCAGCAGAATTTACTATTCATGGCCCATAAATTCAGGTCTTACAATGCCAATTAAGTGGAATCTCAGCTGAAATGAGATATGACTCCTGTGCCCCGTGTCAGAGTCCTCATAGACTCCCTCGCCTGGCACTTCAGCGTAATGTGAAAAGCAGTACCAATCTAGATGACATCAATGATCATTCAAAACCAATTTCATTTTTATAAAACCAGCTTTTTAGATGATACATCACAATCAATCATTTTATATTAAAATCCATCACGCCTTTGTGGGTGGCAGTTTTTGGTGCTCCTCACCACAGCCTCACAAACCCACATACACTTTATGGTCTTTCCATAAGCTAGGGACTATGTCTAACCATAATTGGCGAGGTTTTCAACTAAGGGGATCTATCCTTCTTACCTATGCAACACTCTTGCGTTTCATGTAGGTGTGACTGCGTTGGACTTAAATTGACCTGAAACCCACCCTCAAATCACCTATGTGATTGATTTCAATCATGCACTCACACCCATGAAATGCGATGTTTCCCATGAATATGCAATGTGATGCACCATTACATGTCTATACCATGTCACATATATGATGAATGCTATATGGACAATTCTACTCATGCATATCATTAATGCATCATGAACAATTATATCAATAAGCATATAATGTCATCACCAATGCATCATGAACAATTATATCAATAAGCATATAATGTCCATATAATACTTCATTCATGTCAATATATCATGCACGCATATATCAACATCAACATACAACGTGGTCATCTATTATGCAACAACACCCTCAAATCGCTTCATAATAAACCACAATAGTTTCGAACTCAATTAGAAACTAGTCCCCTCTAACAAATCTCCAAAAACTGACACAACCGTTAAAACAATGTTGCAGCAATGAAATGTAACTATAACTTGAGTTGTACAAGTCCAATTTGGGTGATTCAAAAGCCTACATCAAGTTTACAGACGCAACTATAATTTCCATGGAGAACACTGGTCCAAATTTGTAAGACCCTGAATTTACTGTTTCTATGAATAGTAAATTTTGTTTAAAATAAGTTATGTATTTGACTGGAAACGGTCAAATGAATAGTAATTTTAGAAAACGAGTTCAAAATCAAAACAAATTTAATAATGTATTGGAGTATAAAGAAACTAAACTAATTAGGAACAAGACTTGTTTTTGAAGTTGTCCAATGATTATAGATAAAATGCTATGTACAATAGTTTAAAATATTCCTCAGAACCTTAGAATTTTCTAAAGCATGTTCATATAGGGAAATAAGTTTAACTAGAGATTCATAGTCAATCTGATTGGACAATCATGAATATTTTCAAGTTTTATCTAAGATAGGGGTATTATTTTCAAGGAGGGTATTTAAGTACCTGATGAGTAACCAATCTAAGTAAGCAAAGCAAGAACCACTAATAGCCATGTAAGTCATATGATCCATGTGATTAAGAATGGACCCAGAGAGCATTTGTCCTAAAGTAGTTAACTTAACTTTGGTTAGCTGATGAGTTAAAGTTAACTAAAGTTAAAAGATATTTGCAAAGGAATCCACATAGTTGCCTAACTATGGTTTACAGGGATTTCATGGAGCATAAAGTTGTCTTGGTTACATATGGACAAATTAGAATTTAAGGATGCTAACCAATGGCATGGGGTAAATTTATGACAATTGGAGTAAAATTGTGCATTTAAAAAGCGATCATTTAAGCAAGAATTGGTTTGGTCTTGGTGCATAAGGGTAAGATAAAATTTAAAGGCAAAAGTGAAGAGAAAAGTGGAAGGAGGAAGCATAAGGAAAATACAAATTTACAGCCTCTCCAAGCCAAGCAAGTGATTCTCATGCCATTTCAAGTCCATTTCAAGTGTTCATAATGTCCATGCAGTGCCCTTGATCAAATTCTAAGTGAAAAAGCAAGTTTTTAAGGTGAGATCACTTACTAGTTTAATGAATTTGAAGGTTAATGGAGGAAATGGTTATATGATGGTGTAAATGAGTTTCTTGGCATGTCTTTATGTAGATTTGAACAAGAGATTTCATTGGAATTCAAGTTAACACCAAGACACCAAAACTATTAAGGTTTTATGGATTATTTGTCTAAACCTTCAATTGAGTTATGTTAAGGCTTTAGCTATTAAATTGACATGATTATAGGTTGATTTTGCTAAGAAATTGAAAAGAAAGAGTGAGATTATAAGAGTTGTAAATTTCGGCCAAGAGAGGGTTTAATTGGAAATGCATTTGTTTGATTTAGTTTAAGTGAATCAATGGCATTGGATGAATTGTCAAATGTAATTTGTTGAAAGAAAATGGAAGAAATAATTATGACATGTAGATTTGACCACCTTAGGAAGTATGGCGAAAGTTGAGCTTTCCATTGATTTTAATCAATTGGAAGTGATTAAATGCCTAATGGAATGTATTAGAATTCAAGTTTTAAGAAAAAAAAATTGAAAAAAGGTAGAAAATGTAATTTTGCCAAGGTGAAGGGCATTATGGGTTTTTCACTTTAAGCATGCTATTGCTTGATTTAAGGTCAGGCTGAGGTTATTGCGAGCCTTGATTTAATTGGAAGTGAATTGGATAAGTCGAGATTGCTGAATAAGAAAATGCTTAAGGGTTACTTTCTAATTTAATAGAAAGTATATTATAGCAATGGTTTAATTAATATTGTTAAGGTATGAATGTTAATGGATTTTATGGATAATGTGATTGTAGGAGGAAAGTGATTAAGGACAAAGGTGGAGATGGAGTTTTTAAAGAAGGGAAAACTGTCAAACAACTAAGGTGAGCGAAATGTAAATGTTTTAGAATATATATATATATATATATATATATATATATATATATATATATATATATATATATATATATATCGTTTAAAATATATATAAGTCATATCTATGTTATACATATTTAAATGAAATAGGAAATGTGCTTTTATTGACTTTACTTATGTTGAGAAAATATGAAATGATTATGGTTTCCATAGTTTTATAAAACATGATTTATAGTTTCCATATTTAATGAGAAATAAGAGGAATATATATGGTATATATATATATATATATATATATATATATATATATATATATATATATATATATGTTTATATGAAATGCTTTACATTGAATCCATGGTTACCCTATGTTACAAAGATGCTAAAGGAGTCAACTAAAGTAAGCTTTTGAAGCAAAAAGATACATGCGAAGAGATAGATTTTTTATAGAGGAAGGATATATTTGCATATCACCATGCACGTGAGGAAAATGAAAAGGTTACCAATGCACAATGATTTATTCCATAGTACAATAGTATTTAAAAGAAAGGCACGATTTATCTGAGGTTCCTTTTGAGCCACTCCGTGATCGTAGAAGATTGCTTCATTCGAGGTTCTTCACGGGCAACTGGGTGGTTAATCTGTGAAGCTGGTTCCATTGATATGACAAGATTCAAAAGGAAAAGAAAGTAAAGTAAATATTTATTGAATGAGATATTTATACAATTGTTTTACATTGTATTTGAACTATATCTGGAAACATTATTTTCCTATGAACTGTACTCTCACTGAGCTCCTTTAGCTTACCTTCTTTCCAAATGTTTTATAAAATGTTTTTAGGGTCAGAGACTAATGAGCAGTTCAAGCATTCTCCGAGCTAGTGACACTCCCGCCTCACGCGACGACTACTTTTTGAAAATGTATATACCTTTTTGTAAATAACTACTTGTGCACCTTTATTTTGTAAATGCTATATGACCGCTAAAGTCGAGGCTTTAAAGGCAGTGTGGGCTGCCAATTATGCCAAAACCCACGCAATTTTGTACCCGAGGCTGCAATTTTGAAGCCCATATGGGTAGATGGGTACGCTACAGTTTTAAAGCCCATATGGGTAGCTATTGTACACCAAATTTTGACCCAAAACAATGTTGGGACTTGGAATCCACAAAACCCATATTTGAATGAAAAGTGTTGTCCCACATCGAATAGAAACAAGCAATAGACGGTTTAAATAGTCAGCCTCTCAATGGGTTTGGCCTGCGCACCCCACTTTTGTGCTGCGTGGACCCACACTGCCAGGCCGTTGTCCCCCACGCGGGCCGTCCGGTCGGTTCACGGCTCCACCTGATTTTTCTGTAACGCGCACAGTTACTGTTTGGATTATTTTTTCCCAAACAAATACGTCGCTTCGCGGAGACACTTCGTGGTATATTAATATTCCGGTTTCCCATTTTTTAAAAATAACAAAATATTCTCACTTCATCATCACTATATCATTTTTGTGCGACACTGCAAACACATTGAGTTCGGTCTGTGGTCCTCCGACTATGACAACTTCTGGATAACGAGAGATCCATTCATCCTTTATCATCCCACCATCCTCTGATGAAATCGAGGCCAAATTGCCTTAAGGACACGACGCTTTTGTCAATAGGATTTGCCGCTTAATTGTTTGTTTGTACTGCTAGTTTGTTTCCTTCATATTTTTTGTTTCGCTAAAACTAACACTACATTACAATCTTAAGACGAGGTTCAATTTTTCGTTTCTGTGGAACGAACGCTTCTATACGTTACAATTTTTCGTTTCTGTGTAACGAACGCTTCTGTTCGTTTCCGTTACAAATATTGGTTACAATTTTTCGTTTTTGTGTTACACATATCTATTACCATTTTTTCGCTTCTCGCCTTATCTACATTTTCAACGAACGCTTTATAATTGCTTTCTCAGAATAAATAGTTGTTACAGTTATTCAAATATTTTTTCATTTCAGATCAAGTAGCTTTACATTCAAATATTTGCCATGTTTTATTCAAATATTTTTTGTTTGCATCAGCGCTTTTACATTCAAATATTTGTTACAGTTTATTCAAATATTTTTCGTTTCTGTACTGCAGTTTTCCATTCAAAATATTTGTTACAGTTTATTCAAATATTTTTGTTTCATCGCGCTTTTCATTGTCGTATTCAAAATTTTGTTACATAAATGGCTTTCGCCTTTCAACTCCAAGTAACTTATTCAATCGTGGAGAAAAGCCGTAAAGGTTCAAGAAAATTACTTCAAGAGATGGCAACAAAAGATGTTGTTCTATCTCACAACCTTAACTTGCAAGATTCTCAATGAGGATGGTCCTAATTGGACATTTGAGACAAGATAAAGAAAAGTTGATCAGGATGGAATCACCGACTTCTCATGTCGCAACTATGTCCTTAACGTCTCGAAAATACTCTATAACGCCTATAGTCCGCTGAAAACGACATGAGCATGGGATAGTCAATAAGAAGTACAAACCGAAGATACCATCAAGAAATTCATTGTCGAGAATTTTCGACTTCAAGATGGCGATCTCAAAGACCGTCTTAAGTCGGGTTCAAGAGCTTCAAGTGGTTGTGCATGATATTCATGCTAAAGGAATGACCTAAGTAAGACATTTCAAGTAATGATTCATCGGGAAACTCGCCACTCATCCCTATGATTTCAAAATTATCTCAAACACAAGAGAAAGGATATCACTCTGAAGACTTGATTGTTCGACAGGGATCGAGGAAGACAACAGTTGTCCGAGAAGAAAGTCAAAGAATATGCAGTTTCAGCGCCAATGTTAAGCCGGGTTAAGGATCAACCCAACAAGAAAAGGAAAATGCCTAGCAAGTCTAGAGAGGGATTCACCAAGGTCAAGAAGTTCGCTAAGTGCGTCAAACCGTGGCGTCCGGACATCGAAGCTAAAGACCGCACTGGCGAAAAGACGTAAAAAACGCAGCACGCGTGTGGAAAAGATCTCCACGGTGTCATGATATCAATCTGACTGCTATGATATCTGAGTGTAATATGGCGGGAAACCCTGCTGAGCTGTGGATTGGATAATTGAGCACCATCACATCCGCGGCAAACAGATCGATGTTTTCATCCTACACAAATCGCAGGTGATGAAAAACTTTATATAGTAATCATCAACCTCTAAGGTTGAAGGTGTCGAAAGATCTCTAAAGATGACATCCGAAAGACCGTGACATTAATTAATGTCTCCGCATGTGCGATGTTCGTAGGAATTTAGCGTCGTGATCTCTCCTTAGCAAGAATGGCTTCAAGTTGGTTTTCAGATTTGACAAGTTTCAGACTCCTCAAAAATGAGATGTATGTAGGAAAGGGTTATCCGAGTGATGGTTTGTTCAAGCTAAATGTAGACTGCTTGTAACCAAGGATACCAACAAAGTTGCTTTCGTGCTTCGAAGCCTTCTAACATTTGGCATGCTAGACTAGGGACACGTTAACTATAAGTCAATAAAGAAATTAATGAATATGGACCGCCAATGGCTCGACCGGGCCCAAGTGAGAAATGCCAAGTGTGTGTCAATCTAAATTTTCTAAGCCTCTTTTCCACTCAGAGGTAATAGAGTTTTAGAACCTTAAATTTAATTAATACAGATATAAGGAGTATGAAATCTAATAACATTCAAGAGGTGGTAATAAGTATTTATTACTTTATGATGACTGTCGCAGATTGTTATGTTTACTTGCTTAGTAGCAAAGACGAAATGTGAATGCTTTGCTTATAAGGCCGAAGAAACTCGCTTGAACAAGAAAATTAAAATCACAAGGAGGACAGAGGAGGTGAATATGAATTTCATCAGGAATGTACCAGTTTCGTATCGCACCAAATGATCGCTCCTTATACACCACCACTGGAGCGCGAAGTGAAAAACCGTTTATAAAGGAAACAATGAATGTATCATGAATAGCTCGCCACCCACTAATTTTATTTTAAATAGAGTACTTACGTAAAGACACACAACAAAAACAAACTCCCTATGAGAAATGGGAGCGCGCACGCCTAACTTGAATTATATTCAAAGCGTGGGTATTGCTAAGGTCAGGTTCCAAGCCTAAAAAGGTTAATAGACCAAAGATCGTTGATCTGTTTTTAATTCCGATATGCTCGTATTAGCAATGCATATCGCTTTCTTTGTTCACAAGTCGAGATCCCGTATATATGTCAATACGATCATCAATCATGACGCTCGTTTTGAAAATATATTTCATATAACATAGTATATGAGTCAATTGATAATAATAAGAGGTCTCGTAGATACTACACTTATGATCCAATGGAGGATGAACCTAGACGTAGTAAAAGACAAAGGACTTCCACGCCTTTGGGACCCGATTTAACGTATCCGTTTGAAAATGAGCCTCTGACATTCAGCAGTCATGACTCGCCGAAGCCCCAAGCTCGAAAGAAGTCATCAATAGTAAAGTTGAATCCATCTTGTCAAATCCATACATGGAAATGGTTGACCTTCTCCGGTAATAAAACCACTACAATGTGCGACAAAGAGGAAAATGAAAGCGGATGGTGCTATTGATAAATATAAGGCCAGCTTGTAGTAAAAGGATACAAGCAACCAGAAGGTCTTGATTATTTTATTATTCACCTGTTACTATAATTGCTATCTATAAGATGCTAATTGCTATAGAAACGGCAGTAAGATAAGCTTGAAATCCATCAAATGGATGTGAAACGGCCTTCTTAAACTGAGATTTGGAAGAAGAAATATATTTAAACAACCGGCGGTTCATTTGCTCCAGACAAGAGCAAAGTACGAGGGCTACCAAGTCACTTTATGGATTTAAAACAAAGCACCAAAACAATGGAGATGCTAAATTCGAATGGCCATGTTGTCGAATGCTCTCAAGATTAATGAGTGCGAGCAATGTGTATATGTGAAGCAAACTCGTAATTGCTTTGTAATTCTATGTCTATATGCAGATCTATATGCTAACAAAAAAATGATGGTGAGGCTAAGAAAATCAAATGCTGTTTGCAAGTAAATTCTGAAATGAAAGATATAGGGTCGCCGATGTTATTTTAGGAGTTAAAATCCAAGATATCCGGAGGATTAGCTCTATCAGCTAACCTATTATATTGAAACGCCTTGAAAGTGAATCAGATATTGCATCAAAGAAAGACTCTAATAGATGTTAATTTACATATTTCTAAGAATACCGGTGAAAACAAAGTCAAATGAGGCGTTAGTATACTAGGCAATTTAATGTATGTCATGAACTGTACTAGGCTTAGACATACTTATGGTTAGCAAGCTAAGTCGATGATAAGCAAATTCAAATGAAAATCATCGAAAGCTATGAAACGTTTATCGGGCTACTTAAAGCATACTAAGATTATGCTTTGCATTACGTAATATCCTAGGCAAGACTTGAAGGATACCGATGCAAATTGATAACCGACACTAAGGACAATAAAAACTCACAAGTGGGATATGTATTCACACTTATGCTGGGACATAGCAATCTTGGAACCAAACAAACTTTTATTGCTGTGATCCACTATGGAATCAAAATTCTACGTTGTTTTGATAAAGTTTCAAGAAGAAGCCGAGTGGCTTCAAATTTCTTAGAAGATATTCCTAATTGGCCTAAACCGCCCGCTTGTATGGTATACATTGTGATAGTCAAGCCGCAATAGGAAGAACGCTTATAACGGTAAGTCTCGACACATACGCTCAAGACATGACACAAGAAGACAACTTCTTTCTAGTGGAATTCATCACCATTGACTATGTGAAAATAATATTGCGATCCATTGACAAAGGCCTAATCAGAGAGATGGTTGCAAAACACCAAGGAATGGGTTTAAGGCCCTAAACAAGTCATCATAATACACCCTTACCTAGTTGACTCGAGATCCCGTGATCTGGTTTAAAGGGACAACTAAGTTATGAAGACAGTGTAGAGTACTGTCAAATTTGTTTTACCCATTCCCGGATAAAGACAGTATTAATATGTGAAGGTTAAGCATAAGATTTTAATGATTATGAAACTATATGTTCAGAAATCACCTATATGAGTGTGAAGTAGTGGTCGTCAGGAGAATTGCAAAGGTCGAATTCTAAAAACACTCATGAGACCGTAGCGGTGTTCATGGCCAAAACGAACACAACAGAGAGAACCAATTTTGTTCGAGAAACAATTCTGTGGTGATTTCATTGTCTATGCTTACACGTATAGGTCGACAGCCCAAAGACACTGTCTTACCGATTTACCGAGTGTCTGACAGTTTCACAGGAAAGTTCAAAGTCTTAGACATTTATCCCGATGCAACGTTTCTCATGGAATAATCGCACTTGCATCTCATGCATACACCTGGAGTATTGATATCAGAACTTTTCATTCATGTTGGGGATTGGACTTGGAATCCATAAAACCCATATTTAAATGAAAGGGTCGTCTTGGCTCGAATAGAAACAAGAAGGGAGATGGTTAAATAGTTGAGCCTCTCAGGGTTTGGGCCCTGGGGCACCCCACTTTTGAAGGAGAGGACCTACACTGTTAGGCCTGTCCCCCCCCCATCGCAGGCTGTCATCCGGCCTACTGGGCCAGGTTCGGGCCCTGCTCCGGTCCACCCTCTATTTTTTCAAACGCATGCTTGGATTTTTTTTTTTCCAAACAAACATGTCTGCTCATGGAGACACCTCGTGGTATATTTATACTCCCATTTGTCCCATTTTTTTAAAATAACAAAAATATTCTCCTCACTTCATCATCACTATCATTTTTTGTGCTATTTTTCTGCAAACAGGTTGAGTTCGTCGGGGTCCTCTGACTACAACCACTTCGGAGGAACGAGATCCGTTCTATCCTGGGAGACGATTTTCCACTATCCTCGGTACAAATTGAGGGGCCAAATTCATCTTAAGGACACGACGTTTTACGTTGGGCTCGAACCCGCTTCGCTTCTAATTTGCTTAACAGACTGTGCTCAAGCTCCTTCATATTTTTGTTTCCGCTAACTAACACGAAGACTACAAACAACTCCTTAAACATGCCCTAACCTCGTCCCAAGTAAAACCACAAAACCGATCACCAAAACCGTCCGAATTAAAGCCACAAAACATGTCATAATATGGCACAAAAACCATCCCAAACTCAGCCCAAAATCAGCTTCTAAACAATCTCAATTCAGCCCAAAGGTAGGAATAAAATCAAAATATGAAGAATCCATACCTCTTGGAGCGTAGGAAACGCCGTTAGGAAGCCTCAAAACACCTCATAACTGAAAACTTGATTTCCACCATCTTTTGAATCTGGTGGAATTCTCTTTTGCAGCGCATAAAAGATAGCCCTTCGTCGAGACGACAGCTTTAACTCTGCCCAATGGATTCACCGACGAAACCCCGAGAAATCGCCTAAGAACCTAGCTTTTCCCTCCTCCTCTCTCTCTCTCTCTCTCTCTCTCTCTCTAACGTTTGAAAAAAAAATCATAAATGGGAGATCTTTCCCAAATGAGATATTTTTTCCCTTTTTATACTTTGAATGTGTGGCACACATCGCGCCACGTGTCCCACTTGTTCGGATCCGTTTTCATCCCGAAACAATTTATTTCGTCTCGGTTTAAGTTCCAATTATCTTCTATGAACTTTTTTAAAATTATTTTACAACTTCCAATATTTTCTTTAAAAATCTTGTTTTTTGGGTCCATCGGACGTGTCACCCCGAAAAATGTGAAAATTCTTACTATCTTGGAATTCGACGAAATTCGTCTGAGTAACTAGATTTCGCGAGAAAAATCCAACGGTGAGGTCCATTTTATCATCCGAGATCTAGAAATTTTCAAGTTTTCCACCTATACTACAACGGCAAATTACCTTTTTGCCATTTTTCAAAAAAATTGCATTTTCCTTGGGTTTTACAGTATAGCTTTCTTGCCTATAGTTGAAGTGATCTAATGTTTGCTTGTAGTATAAGGTCTAAAAGTCTTGAGAATTTATCTAAAAATGTATCAAAGACTCTCTCGAATTTTCAGGCATCCGAAAGCACACTCACTTTGTAACATTTTTGGTTGTGTTGCACTTAAGTAAGTAGTGCTGAAGAATATCACAAGTACCATAATTGAAATAAGCCATTGCAATGACATCTTAAGAGAGGATGAATCCATGGCAATTTTGTAAAACCCGAGAAAATTCCACTTTTTCCAAAATATGGAAGAAGACTGCTAAAATCGGAAATTCTCTAGATGGATATCAATCGATCAAAACACAATTCAAGCCTCATAAATCTAGTGAGCCGTATAAGTTTCACTAAATTTCGAGACAGCGTAATATTTTACGACCGGGTGATAAATCATTGATTTCAGCAATGGATTTAATGAATCTTTCAAGTCGAAATGGCTTGAGTTAAAGTTCATTTAGTAATGAACTGTTAATAAAATTTCTTATAGGACCTAATGAAGCAATATAAGTTATGGGAATCAACATCCCAAAGAATATAATAATAATAATAATAATAATAATAATAATAATAAAACGATTATAAATGCCAAAGAAGGAGGAGGAGGCCATTTGGCTTTTGAATAGAGAGGCGCCCGGTAAGTTTCTACTTTTAATTTTTTTCTTTTCTTGCTTCTTTTTAGATCACGGAAATCGGACCGTTGTGTTTTCGTCGAGCCTAAGGCAAAGTTGATTCACGCCGACGAAGCTACGCTGCGGACATCAAAAGTTGAGTTTCACGAAACCCGTGGAGGTATAGGCTTCATCCCACTTGTTTTACTTTGATTTAAGAGCTATGTTGATGTTTCGTTGGTTTGAGGCTCAACACAGCGACCATCCCAAACTTTGGGACCGAATTATTGGAAATTTTGGACATTTTTTGGTCATCCGTAATACAGGACTCGATTTGGTATTTTTATGATAATTTATGGAATAAATCATGTATTGTTTATATGAGGCCTGAATCGTGAAATCGTTCAAAGTGAACCGATGATTGGTGATTTGCAAGGAACAAAGAACTGAGGGTTTCACCTGCTCATAGGAATATGTTCAAGCAAATATTTTTCGCAAATGGTCAGTAATTCAAATCAATTGCTCCGTGTTTGATGCCACCCATGAGCTAATTTTCGTGTGTAATGGAATGTGAAAATTACATAACATGTTTGTGTGATTTAAATTATGTGAATATATGCATGATTATATTTGCATGTGTTATGTAATTGTAATGGAATTGGCATCATGCATTCCATATGCACCAGGCACCTATACACAGGGAGTGAGTGCAAGGGAGGTGATCCTAGGAGAATAGTTTTGGAGGGCTGACTAAATAATAATAATTGAGGGTAGTTCATATAAAAATACTTAATCGCTTCGAGTCGGCCCAATTGGTTGATAAACATTTGTCGAGAACCATATAAAATATCAATCGTCTGAGCCTGCCCAATTTGATACACGGAGTAGTCCACTAAATATAATCTGAGTCATCACCATTTATTCCAGGGTTGTCCACAAATTAAACAAATATCTTTGTTGAAATAATGTTTCTCATACGTGGCTTAGGCAGAGTGTGAAGTCGGTGAGGACTGGGATGAGTTGATCGGGTGGGCGTTCAAGTAAGGATCGTACCATTTGCTTGAATGTGTGTTTACTTTGGGCATTGCATATGCACATAGGTGGAGAAGTAGCCATTGAGGTGATTCCTTTCTTGAGCGTGCTTCGCCTGTCGAGGAACATGTTTCGGTCTACGAGGCGCCACGAGAGGCGGCTCATCATAAGTGAGAGTTTGAGCGAAAGTCGGGTGACCTTTGTTATCATTATGTATTCATGTATTAGAATTTTAGAATTTTTAATATGTATTTGTATAAAGTAAACTTTTGACCTCTTGAAACTATTGGATATAGTTGGTTTACATTGATGATAGTATTGTAGTATGGTCAAGACGTTTTTACTCCATATATGTATCTTGTAGATATTGATTAGGACGGAGTGATGTATTTGGGTAGAGCTCTCCGTACAAAGGAGACTCTGCCCGATTTTTGTAAGAGATGTCGGGTCACCCGACATTCTCGAATATTCCGCGGGTTGACGGGTAGTCAACGGACCCCCGAGTTTTGAGGCGTCACGGCAGTATCAAGGCCCAAGGTATACAATTACCTGTAACTGGCCCGGCGTGTACAGGATATGGAGTTGCGAGTGTAGTGCTGGTTTTGATTACATGTGACACTTGATGTACGTGACTTGCGGCTTGAGGTATTAGAGCATGGGTATACGACTACCTAGGGCTTGAGGGACATGGGCTTAGGCCATTGTGCGGTGGGAGTGATGGCGTCACGACGGTATCGAACTGGGTATCTGGTACCTAGGGAGCTCGGGTTTGGGTATTCATCACCACTTTGGTGGTTTGATGTTAAGTTAGGTATGAGATTACCTAGGAAATCACGAGACAAAACTAGGACACTGCATTCATGTGTTGGTGTGTTTTGTGTGATTTGATAATTTGTTATGTGAAAAATATGCATAACATGAATGATGTGTGATCATGTATTGTGTATGGTTTCTGTGCTTAGTAGATAGCACAATGTGTGTTGGAAAATTTTTATAAGTTTTTACAATGTGTAAAAACTAGAACAAAGAGGAGAAATAAATAAATATGAATGAATTTATGTGGTTTAGTGGATAATAACCTAAAATTTTAATAAATTTTAAGGTTGAACACTAGGTTTAGTGTTAGATCAAGAGGTTTGAGGAGATTTTAGACAAAATGTCAACAAAAAAAAATTAGAGGTGAAGAAATGAAAAAAATTATTGAAAAGCGAAAAAAAAAAATTAGTCTTTGGGGGTGATTTGGGCAGCGCTTGATAGTATTATGATAGAAAGAAAAATTATTAAAATTAAATTAAAAATCAAATCCAAAATCAAATCAAATGAGACAAAATTTTGGAAAAATAAAATTTTCGAAAATAAACTTTTTGTTAAAAAAAAAAATTGATTTGATAAGTTGAATTAGTTGACTTGCATTGCTTAAGAATGCAAGGACATAGAATATGAACTGTATATTCTGAGTATAAATAGTGTCTTGGGGCTATGTTTATGCCTTAGAGATACTGCATTGTATTTAACTGCCATTGACATGTGTAGATGGCTAGTAGAGGACGAGGACGTAGAGGTTGTTCACGGGGTACTAGTCAGACACCACCAGCATTTGACCAGCCACCAGGATTTGATCAGTAGGCCTTTCTTGAAATTTGTAGGTATTGCGGCGAGCTGGCTTATCGCCTGAGCTAGCATAGCGGTGGTCAGGAGTCTGGTAACCTCCGGAGTTTAGGCGCATCATCTCAGAGCATTCACGGGGAGGGGCAGATGGTGTGAGACCATTGGTTTTATGCGGATCGAGAAAGGTGTTGAAGGCCATTGAGATTACCTGGCCGCGACCCGGGGATCGGGGTCGGCTGCGTTCCAATTAGAGGTGAGGCCCAGTATGGTGGAAATGGGCAAGGACCTGCAGAGACTAAAAATTTATGACATGGGCGAGTTTGAAGTTGTTCATGGGTAATGCTTTCCGGATCACGGCGAGGCATGTCGAGGCTCGGGGAGTTCCTAGAGGCCGAAGCGGGGTGATGAGCGTAGTGGATTATGGCTAGGTTCCACCCGAGCTAGCCCGAGTTGATGATGATTACGTGGCCACGGACATGGCCAAGGTTAGGAGATTTGAGAATGGGCTGAAGTTGTCCATTCGGGCCAGAATTGTAGGACTTGGCCTATAGGATATGGACTCCATGGTTGGGGCGTACGACCATAGAGAGATAGAAGGGATGCTCGGAGCACTCGGGATGCGGGTGTTAGTGGCAAGAGGAAGGTAGTCTTCTTGGATTCGGGGAAGAAGCGAGAGCTTAGTTCCGCGAGGGTTCCCAGTCGCGGTCATCAGGGCCGGGGAGACAGAATGAGAGTTCTTGTCGGGGTTAGGCGAGATGGTGTGCTACCATTGCCCGGCCCGGCGGACACATGAGGAAGGATTGCCCCCAAAGACAAGGATCGGGGGTTTCGAGCGTGCCAGTCCCGGTCGATGTGGACGGGAGAGGATCTGGTGTTCTCACGGCTGGTATAGGCGGAGCCGAGTTTCAATTTCGGGGGCTGCGGGCACCTCCGTTTCACGAGGGGCGGGCAGGGAGGCGAGTATGGGTAGAGGCAAAGGATGGGGCCCACGGGCGGGGACATCGGGGGTTGAGGGGCGTGTCGCCACATCCCACCCTTGGTGAGGTCGATGATCGGCGAAGTTATGCGAGTGCGTTTTGCTATCTACTTTGTAAAAGCGAAGTGTTATTGATTAAGTGCCCGCATTCATTCATTCTTGCATCGATTGTGATAGAGTTGGGCTTAGAGGTTGAGACCTTATAGGAGCCTTTGTATGTGAGTTCTCCCCTAAGGATTAGGGCGAGAATAGGTATGATATGTCACGGTTGCGAGCTAGAGATCTCGGGGACTCTACTCATAGTGGACCTGAGAATCATGGACATGACAGAGTTCGATGTCATCCTGGGGATGGATTAGTTGACGGCTTATAGGGTCGTTATCGATTGTGAGTGTAGGCGGGTTATCGCCTACACGCAGGACGGTACTCGTGTGGTATTCGGGGAGATGACATGATATTTTAACCTAGGCGATTATGCGATGCAGGTGTGCGGGACCGGGTTCAAAGCGGGTTGGGTGGCGAGCCTTACCACTGAAGGGCGAGGAGAGACCCGGACTTGGACCTACCTCGAGTAGTGTGAGTATGTGGATGTTTTCGGATAAGGCTACAGGAATTTAGCATCCATAGAGAATTAGTAGACCCGAATTGTCGAGTTACACCACTGGTACTTCGCCAAATCTCATGACTCAGCATGGGATGGCACAAGGATGAGTTACGGGAACTCGCCAGTCCGGCTCGGAGCTGCGACAAAGGGGTTCATTAGGCCAGGAGCACTTCACCATGGGGCACTTTCAGGTACTATTTTGCTAAGAAGAAGGACAAGACCCTTCGATTGTGCATTGACTACAGACAGGTTGAACGGGGTTCTGATGAGTCAGTGTAGTGCAGGATTATTGATTTGTTTGATCGGTGAGAGGAATGAGTCTACTCCAGATGAACCTTCGCCTTGCTAGTTACCATCAATTTGAGGTTAGGGAGATAGACATGTCCTAAGACAACGTTTAGGACACGTTATGGGCACTTTGAGGTTTTACGGTGATGCCACTTTGGATTGTGAATGCGCGGCGTCATTCATGGATCTCATGCATAAGGTATTCCAACCCTATCTAGATCGGGTTGTCGGTGGTCTTGTGGATGACATTTTGATCTACTCCCAGTCAGAGTGGGAGCATGATTATCACTTGAGAGTTGTGTTACGGTTGTTGAGACCATCGGTTGTGCGCGAGTTCGATTAAGTGCGAGTTTAGGCTTACTGAGGTAAGATTATTGGGACACGTGGTGTCGGCATCGGGCGTGTCGGTGGCCTAGAAGGTTGGTACGTGATGGAGTTGGGAGAAGTAGTGATGTTGAATCGTAGTTTCACGGGGTTAGCTGGAGTACTCTGGGAGATTCATTGAGGATTTCTCCGATTAATGCTTTATGGCCAGATTGGCCGGAAGGAGTCGAGTTTGATTGGGATGGCCAGATCACGAGAGGCATTCCAAGAGTTAGAGGAGACTTACTACGGCTCCCTGTCTTGATAGTCCCCGGACCGGGGACGAGGGGAATTTTATGATGTATTGTGATGCCTCGAGTGAGCTGGGATGTGTTTGGTGCGATCCAGGGAGGTGAAGTAGCCTTATGGTTCCCGTCGATTGAAGAATCATGGCGAATACCCCACACACGACATAGGTTGCGTGATAGTCTTCGCCTTGAAGATTTAGGCGTTACTGCTTATATGGCGGCGGGGAGTTGAGATGTACTCGAGACCCGCGAAAGTCGGAAGTATATTTTCCGCGTACTTGAGACCTCAATATGAAGACAACGCGAGATGGATGAGTTCCTAGAGGATTGACTTCACTTTTGCATTACCACTCACGGTAAGGCAAATGTGGTAGCTGACCTTGCACTCGATGTCGGAAGTCACGGGAGTATTGGCTAGCTTCCGGGAGTGACGGATGCTCGGAGCTGTGGGACGGTTAAATTTATAGTACGGCGAGCCGGGCATAAGTGTTGGGGGTTTAGTGGCTGTCACGGTGACGAGTGATTGAGTCTAGTGGCGGGACCGCGAGATGAGTGTCCATGTCAGGGGCCGAGGAATGCAGTCGAGGTCTGGGTGATGACGAGGTTGGACCATCCACTCGGATGGTAGTCTTGATATAGAAGGGTGGGTAGTGGTTCCCACGTTCGATCGATGTGAGAGGAGATTCTGGGGAGTTTCTTGCTCTCGATTTTAGTGCATCCGGGTGGCACAAGATGTGCCCGGGATCTTAGGTCGTCGGTGTCTTTGGAGTGGGATGAAGAGACACGTAGGGGACTTTGTTGACGATGTCTCATGTCCGCCGAGGTTAAAAATTTGAGGCACCGAAGCCAGCGGGGCCGCCCGACCATTCGAGGTGGCTAAGTGGAAGTGAGAGCATGTCACGGTGGATTTTGTGACCCACTTTCCACGAGACCGGCGGAGGTGGCGTAGCTGGGGTATGGGTGATAGTGGACCGGCTCATGAAGTCGGCACATTTTCTAGTCGTGCGGATGACCTTCACATTGGAGAGATTTTGCCGGTTGTATATCCGAGAACCAGATCTGACTACATGGGAATGCAGGGTATCCATAGTATCGGATAGGAACCCGAGGTTCTATTGCCCACTTTGGAAGGATTTCCAAAATATGACTGTGAAGCCATGAGTATAGTTCCACCCTCGAAACGGATGGTGGTCGAGAGGGACTATATGTGTATTAGAGGACACGTTGTGAGCATGCGTCTGGGATTATGAGGTATTTTGGGAGGAGCATTTTGCCCTTAGTGGAATTCGCCTACAACAGCAGGTTATCGGTAGTATACAAATGGCACCATGAGGCATTAATATGGGAGGCCATAATCCAGATTATGTTGGACCAAGGTGGGGAGGCTCGTCATTTGGTCACGATATGATTAAAGGGACACCTCAGGAAGGTGAGCGATACGACAGCGTTTTCTCACGGCTCCGAGTCGTTGAAGGCTATGCTAATGTGCGGCGTCGACCCTTAGGAAGTTCGAGTTGGGATCATGGCCTGGCCGGAAGGTGATGCCTGGGGGGAGTGGGTGGGTTCGGGAGCGGGGAAGTTATTCTTGGGGTTTGTGGAGCCTTTGAGATGCTCGAGAGGATGAGGCCTTTGTTGCGTCTTGGTTAGGCGTTACCGCCCGACGTAATCGGTGTCCACGGGTATTTCATGTCTCCATGCTCAGAAAGTATACTCGGATCCGGCTCATGTGGTGGATTGAGGACGGATTGGGGTTGACACTTATGGGACCTTCGGAGGACCGGTATGCATTACGGATAGCGGGTGATCGGGTTTGCGACGCAAGACCGTGAGGCTAGTGAGGGTGCTATGGCGGCACTATGGAGTGGAGGAGTCAACATGGGAGCGCGAGGACACGATGCGGGCCACCTATCCCTTCTTGTTTAGGGATGAAGGTACGTGGTTTAGTCGAAATTTACATGCATGGTATAGTGCACATTGCATATGCATGTGAGTGTTTTGATTGTCCAGAATTTGGGACGAAATTCCTTTAAGAAGGAGAATGTAAAACCAAGAAATATTCAATTTTTTACGAAAAAGATTAAAAACGGTAATTTCGATTGAAAACCGGAAATTCTTTAGATCTCGGATGACAAAAGCGGGCTGCAGCCGTTAAATTTGTCTCCTTGAAATCTAGTGGCTGATCGTTGATCGAATTAGGCAGGCCCGAATATTTTCACAATTTACGGGTAATAAATCACACGGTGACTTCGGGGACAGAGATTTTACGAAAATCTCGGAAATTAAAATGACTTGAGTTAAAGTTCATTTTAAGTAATTGGGCGAAAAGAAATAAAAATTTTAAGGAGAGAAACGGACCGAATGAAACAATATAAGTTATGAATCAAATATCCTAAATAATAATAATAATAATAATAATAATAATAATAATAATAATAATAATAATACTAATAATAATAATAAAAAGGATTATAAAAGCCAAAGAAGGAGGAGGAGGCCATTTTATTTTTGGACAGAGAGAGAGGCGTCTTGGAGAGTTTACTTTTAATTTTTTTTTCTTTCTCTTGCTTCTTTTTTAGATCTACGAAAATTGGACGCGGGTTTCGTGTTTGTGAGAGGTGATCTGCGACGAAATGCAACGTGGACACAAAAGTTGAGATTTCGACAAACCTTCCAGGTAATTAGGGGTTTCATCCTACTTGTTTTACTCTTGATTTAAGAGCTTTGATGTTTCGGTTGGTTTGGGGCCTTGAGCGGCCAGTTTGATCGGTCCCCAGCTTGGGACAGTGTGGAAATTTTGCAGGACATTTTGAATCGTCTGTTGGTATTGGGGGTGATTTGGGTATTTTTATGATAATTTATGGAATAAATCATGTATTATTTGTATGAGGCCGGAAATGGCCGTGAAATTCGGGTTCTCAAAGTGAACCGATAATTGGTGATTTGCCAGGAACAGTAACCCGAGGGTTTCACTGTTCATAGGAATAGTGTTCACAAAATATTTTTTGTGAAAATGTGCTTGGTTGAGTAATTCAAATCGAATTGCTCGTGTTTGATAGCAGCTGAGTGAGCTATTTTTTGGTGTAATGGAATGTGAAGTAGCTCTAACATGTTTATTGTGATTTACCATGTGATCATATGCATGATTATATATTTGCATGTGTTATAGAATTGTAATGGAATTGGCATCATGCATTCCATATGCACAGCTGAAGAGCTACTAGAACAATAGGAGTGAGTGCATGAGGTGATTCTCGAGATAATAGTTTCGGAGGGTTGACTAAATAATAATAATTATTGGAGGGTAGTTCATATAAAATATCAATCGTCGGAGTCGGCCCAATTGATAAACATCGGAGGGTAGTCCATATAAAATATCAATGTCAAAATTCGACCCGATTGATATACGGAGATAGTCCACTAAATATAACATCGGTCGGATCACTACTTATATCGGTTGTCCACACAAATATAAAATGATATCTTTGTTCGAATAAATCAAACACTATACGTGGCTTAGGCAAGTGTGAAGTCGGTGAGGACTCGAGGGGATGAGTTGATCGGGTAGACATCCAAGTAGGATCATCTGACTTCTTGAATGTGTGTTTACTTTGGAGCATTGCATATGCACTTAGGTGGAGGCAACCCATTTAGGGTGATTTACTACTGAGCATTAGCTACGCCTGTCGAGAACATATTTTCAGGTGCGAGGAGCCTTGGGAGGCAGGCTCATCATGGGAAGGCCGAGTTTGAGAAGAAAGTCGGGTTGTGGCTTTGTTATCATTCATGTACATTAAATTTTAGAATTTAATATGTGTTGTAAAGTAAAACTTTTGACTCTTGAAACTATTGGATATAATAGTTGGTTTACATTGATGATGAGTATTGTGGTATGGGTCCAAGAGGCGTTTTTTATTCATATAACCCTCTTGTGAATGTTGATTAGGACGGGTGATGTATTTGGGTAGAGCTCTCAGGTACAAAGGAGACTGCTAGATTTTCGTGAAGTTGTCGTCACCCAGACATTCTCGTATTCGGTAGTCAACGAACCCCCGGGTTTTGGGGCGTCACAAGTTTAGTGAACAAAACATTTTTTTTTATTTCACTGTAATCTCCACATGCTGCTATACCATATGCATATTTACATGCCATAAAATTAATTAAATTGAATCTTCAGATCTATGTCAATTATTGGTTCCGGAAACCTTATTTTCCTGCTGTAGTTGATTTAGAGAAGTCGAGGATAAAATGCATGCACCCCCAGAAGATTCAACCTACCTTAAAACTTCATGAGAATCTTGAAAATATTAAAATGCCTAAAGGCTAGTTGGAACTGAAAAATACTAAGGAAAGAAAACAGTAATGAAAATAGAAAGAAAAAGTGGAAGGAAAGAGAATTTTGAGGAAAAAAAATATATGTTTTAAATTTAATAAATTAATTATATATGCTTATTCAAACTCATTTTATTTGTCTCTCTCTATTATATAAGACTAAGAAATTTTAAAATATGTAAAGTTTTGATGAATTATGATTTTATTTGACTTTCTTTTATATTTACCATTGTGGAACCAAACATGAGAAATTCATTTTCCTTAGCATTTTTTGATTTCCAAGTACTTTTTAGGTTCCAAAAAGAACCTAAGAAAAATTATTTTTTTCATATTTGGTTTCATCATGGAAAACCCTTAAAAATGAAAGATTAAATAAATTTTTTTCAAAAATTTACATATATATAAATTTCTTAATCCTTATGTAATAGTATAGAATAGTGAGAAACAAATAAAATGAGTTTGAATAAACATATAAAATTAATTTATTAAGTTTAAACATTTTTCTATTTTCCTCCAAATTTTCTTTTCTTTTACTTATCCTCACCATTTTCCTCTCTATCTTGTTTTCTTAATACTTTTCGAGTTCCAAACGGAGCCTCGCAGATCACTGAGTACTATCATCATATATTTGGGTGCTAATCTGAAGAAATAAAAGAGTATTGCAGATTTGAAGATACACTTGCCTCTAAAAAGAGAGATTAATAGATAAGATCGATGAATATTTCGTTATATTTCTTTCCCAAAAACCTCTCAACAATCAATAAAACAAATGAATAATTATTAAAAATAAATCTGTCATTGTTTGGTTTTCTAAGAAAACTCATATTCCTTTTATGACAATGTAATAAATGGATTTAGAAAACCAATCGATACAATTTTCGTGGTTGGCATTAGAGTCAATCAAATAAAGAAATAATAAAAAGAAAACATGATTGAAATCTAACAACCATATCATTCAAATCAATAAAAAAAAAAATTCATGATTAAAATTGACAACCTTTTTTTTGTTTATTTTAAATTGCAATTCTTGTCAATAAAATAAACAAATAAAAAAGACATCCATTTTTGGTCTCTCATGAATCGGATTTCATGTTAATGGAATAAACAAATAAAAAAAAACATCCTTTTTTTTTGTTTGTGGTGCATGTGATTGCCATGGTTTCGAAAAATCAATTACGATCAATTCTCATGGTTTCAAAACCGGTAATAAAAATGAACAAAACACAGAAAATATAGTAAAACAAATTCGACCAACAGTTTGTCGATTAAACTGATACCAATTTTGAATTGACTTTTGTAAGATCAAAGAGGCATTTATTAAGCTGAAAACAATTTATTAACAAATAAAAGACCGATGCGCATTACGAAATACAAAAGCATTGAGAACGAGAAGCGTATCAATTTATTTGTAGTGTAGAACATGCACAGAATAGATTGAATTATTATTATCTTATTTTCCCAATGCATGGGGCGAGATCAAAGAAAGATGGTGCGAATCGAAAGAGAAAAGATGGTTTGGGAGGCGATGGATATTCATTCTTCCAAAAAGAGTGTTAATAGCCTTTGTAAAAATTCCCCAGGAACACATTCTTTTATATATACTCATGAGCCTTGAATTTCCTGGAATTGAACAATGGCAGGGAGAAGCATGGGTCCATAGCTAATCAATATTAAACTATCCCGTGAATGACTATAATTAGCGTGGCCAAACTATTAGTCAAAATTGTAATATGATTACTCTTTGGTTATGTGTAATTAATCTAATGATTTTATGTCTAGTATTTTAGTTTTGATCATCCTATATGTTTATAGGATTATTTTTCAGAATAATTCTAAAAATAAGTGAGAATAGTTATAATATATTCTTTTCCGAATGCCATAATTTCTGTTCTTAAAAAGAGAAAATGAAAAGTAATTTGTGGTTGTCAAACCTATATTTCCCTAGTTTTTGTTCTAGATAATAGAAAATGCTTCTCAAAATAGGACCACACAGATGATTTTCTAAAATAATAGGAAAGTTAATTTACTAAAAGAGGTTAAAAGTTGGCATATAGGATTGTTTGTAAAGAAACAATTATCTACAAGCAGGAAATTCAGCGTCAGTAAACAATAGTTGTGCAGAGAAAAGTATGTGAGATCTGGAACTTTTAAAAAAGAAATTGGAATAGAACATATTGGTTTTATACTTAAGATGAAGAAACGAGAATAATGCTTTGGAATATGAAAAAAAATCAGTTCAGAAGATCTCAAACAGAGCATATTAGAGAAAAAAAAAGATACTATTTAAAGTGGCTTGATTTACTTTAAAATGAATTAGATGGGTGAAATAAATATTTTTTGATAAATGGAAACTGGAAGTTATTGTTAATGGAGCAGAGCTCTTTGGATTTGTTTACATAAATCAATATGGTAAGCATTAGAGGGATAGTGTGGGTATCTAAGTTATTAGTAAGAGAAAAGGCTCGACAACCTGTGAGAGATAATCCTAATATGTCTAGAATATCTAAGATTCCAGGTCTAATGAAGCATACTGGCGAACATGAATTTGATGTGATTTCTACATTTGATTGAGCTTAAATGGCGCCATGGTGCCAGCACAAACCAACAAACAAACTAACGAACAACCACACATCGCAACAAGTCGGCGACCAAAACATAAAAAAAAACAAAGGAAAATAAAATGAAAACTCAAATCTAGTGGAATAAGTCACTTTGTTGAGGGAGAAAGCTTAGATTTGAGTAAACGAAATAATGGGAGAGGTGATAAAAAATAGTTGATAAAAAATTAAAACTTAAAATACAAGGAATATATTTAAAAATTAATTTGATTCTAATCTAACATTTGATAATCCGTGCCCTTAAGGCTTGACTCAAAAGGTAAATGTGTATGGTACTAGAGTTCGTTGACAACTTGTCAACGGTAAATTCACGTCTTCGTAGAGCGAATCTGCAAATGCCGTGGCCCAGATTTACTCTGCGCCTTCATCACGATCCCTTCATCGGGACACATTCATTCATATTTAAATCTAAAATATGAAAAATGAATGTCTGATCTGTAGGGGTCGATCCGACCCTCTTGCCACTTAATACCTTGAGCTATTTATACAATGAGATAAAGATTATAAAAATCCCCTTTACTCTGAAAACACTTTTACAAAAATGTTACTTTCGGGGCCCACATGTTGGCCTCCTTCGCAATCCCGGCCGTGTGAGCGCCATCTCCTGCTGAAGGGGGTCCCACGACGGGGTGGCTGATGCCCGGTAGAAAATTCTCTACAGGGCTACTCCCCCAAATGCATGGGTGACATACGAGGCTTGTCAAACCACATTTCATTAGGAAAATGCAATCCTATATGAAATTTCTTCATGTCTTATGAGATGGGACTCCTCATGCCCATAACTTAGAGTTCGGCAGACTTCTATGCACATTGCAATACCAAGTGTGAAAACTAGTCATTATGATGACAGCAAGTCAGACAACCTCATTATTCATTTTAATTTCATCAAATCCCGTGTGTTTTTGTGGGTAGCGAATTTTTGAGGTCTCATCGCAGGCTTCGCACGCCTTCCGACACTTTCACGAACTTTCATCGTTGGATACATATGTCTAACCAAGAATAAAATTTGAGTCTTTCACCACAGGGGATCTGGCCCTCTTGCTACCGCCTAAACACCTGTTTATTATTATTATTATTTTATGCACCCGCCAGAATTATAATTTTGGGCGTTGTCCACATTGACTCACTACACGTCGAATGGTGAATAACCAATACCGCACACAGGCTTGCGGTGTACGTGCATATAAATACAGTATCATGTCGTACTATAACATGTTACATGCAAATGAGAACTACATGCAACATTATCAACATGGATAATTATATATATATATATATATATATATATATATGTGTGTGTGTGTGTGTGTGTGTGTGTGTGTGTCATATGTGTGTGTGTGTAAGACTCGAAATTCAATTTGGATGTGTGTGTGTAAGACTCGAAATTCCAATTTACGGAAAAATGACAAAATGTAATTTCGGGTTACAAAATTAAATACGGTTAAAAATCTGAAATTTATTCTCTAGATCTTTCGGATGATGAAGCAGTTTCATAGGTTAGGTCGATCTCATGTGAAAAATCTAGCTAGCACGTGTTCGTCGGGTCAGAAGCGTTCGAGTTGGCACGTTTTATTTGTCGCCTGCTGATCTTGGTAAAATGATTGATTTACCGATGTGACGAGGTACATGAAACAGAAATCTTTCATGTTGCCGTGGCGTGAGTGAAATGATGAAATGGACCCGCAGAGATAGTCTTGGGAATGTCAAAAGTGGGAAAAAGAGAAGGGACATAATGGTCATTATTTAAATTCTTTAAGTTAGAAAGACAAGCTACGAGTGTTGTCTCCTACCTTATGAAATGAGAAGCAAAAGTGGGGAGGGGTTAGATGCAGTAGCTATTGGTTCTTTCTAGTGGTCTTGTGCTTCCCAGAATATCAGACATCCAGGCCAGGTCGGAGTCTTCGGGACAAGTAGGAAGAATTTGCTCTGCGCGGAGGAGGGGCTTCACGTGGGTACCGGATTTAGGGGTTTCCTTAAACTCAGGAAGTGGGGTTTTTACTTGGGTTTTATTCCTTTAAGTACATTAGTGTTTGGTGAATGAGGTGGTAGGGAGCGTTTGATCGGTCCCAAAACAGGGCCGGAGTGATATAATTTTGGAACACCAAATGGAGCGTTTGTGGCCTCCTGGCTGATTGGGTTGTTAAATCTTGAAATTTTGTATTAAATCATGTATTATTGGTTTGGATGAGTAGGAAGTAAATGCAGTGAAATCTCAATTCACGAGTGAAGCGGAGTGGGTGATAGTGAGCAGTAAACCCTGGGGTTTTCTTTGTTCCATAGGAATAGTGAAGCAAAATATATTTTATTGAAAATGTGTTTGTCGGAGTGATTCAAGTTGAATTGCTCGTGTTTGATTATTAGCCCGAGTGAGCTAATTTTGATGTATGAAATGAGAATTTACATGACATGATTGTGTGGGTGAATGTTTGTAAATATATGCATGTTTATATATTTACATGTGAATTAATTTGTATTGGAATTGGCATCGTAGTTCCATATGCCTTTGGAACACCACAGGACTATAGGAGTGAGTGCATGGAGATGAGTCTAGAAATGGTTCGGGAGGGTTGTGTAAAAATGTTAATTATTTGAGGGTGGTCAGCCTGCAAAAATGTCATTAATTGATATACATCGGAGGCGGAGTCCGCGAATAATATCGTCGTCGGAGGCGGCTTGATTGATATATATACACATGGGGAGGGTTGTCCACGAACAAGAGCAAAATAATAATTTATCGAGTGGTGATGGCGGGATCGATGGTTCGGGATGCGGACGATGAGGTCAGGCATTCAAGTCTGGATCGTCGTTTTACTGAATGTGTGTTCATACGGGCGTTACTAACGCGCAGATTTGGAGAGTAGCCCACTTAGGGTGATTCAGCTGTTAAGCGTTGCTGGCGCTGTCGAGGATCTTTGTTTCTGTTTGGTCGAGGGGGTGCGAGGGGCAGGCTCGTCGAGAATTTGTGGTTTTTAGAAAAGAAGCGGGATTGTGGCTTTTGGATTATGATGTTCTACATGTATTAGAAATTATCTGGTAATATATGTGTTGTATAAAGTAGCGTTTGAACTCTTGCGTGGATATAGTTGGATTCATAGTTGATATGTTTTATGGGTATTGTTTATGGTCCCAAGTGGCCGTTTTACTCATGTGATGATATATTGGACTATTTGGGACAGGTTTATACAGGTATTGTATTTGGGTGAGCTCCGGTACAGAGCTTTGCCCGGATTTTACACACGAGAAGTGGCGTCGGGTAACAATCACACAAAATGGTCTCGGACCCGTAAAAGCAACGGTCCCCTTCACTACCACGAACCAGTTTTGGTTCCATTCATCACAATCATTGTGATTCCAAAACGCTTGCACTCATGAAAACCAGAAAATCGGTCTCGGGATCAAAACAAATTCTACATAGTCAGGAATTTGCTTGGAAATAATCTAAAATTTTTTAATAATCGATCCCCAAAAATTTTGGGACTAAAACACCACGATGGGTTTTGACCAGAAGAATGCTTTCGTACCATTAAATGGCCTTTGGATAAAATAATCCAAGTAGGAAAATTACCTATCGTAGAGTTTTGTGGCTTCCGATATTTTGTGCGCGTGGCTCGCGATAAATGAATCGAGCCTTTACCAGGCCGTAGAGCTCAGGCTGGAGTGAACGTTGGGAAAATCTCCCTTTTTGTTTTTCTCTCTCTTTCTCTAACGGAATTTTTTTTTTTCATTTTTTCCTTTTCTCTCTTGTTGGCTTCCCCCATTTTCTTTTATGTTGCCTTCTCTCATTTTCTCTCTTATCCAACACACTTCTCCTTTTGTTTCTTTCTCAGATTTAGTTTCGCACTTCATTTACTCTTTTCTCTGTTTTCTCATCTCTTTCTTTTTCTCTTCTCTTTCTTTTCCTTCGTTTTCTATTTTCTTTTCTCCTTTAGTTTAAATCAATAAGATAGTTTAAAGTGAAACCTCACTCCCATCTCACATTTTACGCTTGTCATTTATATTTTTAATTTTTCGTTTCGCACTGTTTTTCCTCATATGACACGTGGAACCGAGTGTGTTGGTTATCATTTCTTTCGGCAGCGTAGCTATCGTGTCGTATTTCAGGCGCACAGGGTCTTGTGTGGCGTCGTGGTGCTTTATAATATGTCTTTGACGACCGATCTTTCGGCGATAAAATTATTGTGCCGAAATCTCGTTGGAGTCAGATGTAGCTAGATTCGAGAAGAATTCAGCCAGGGTCGTTTAACCTAGTCCAATCCCCAGAAAATTCGGTTTAACCGAAATTACCGTTACCACTTTGGCAGATTTTTCGGGTTTGATAAAGGGACGGGATGGGTTTACGATGATCAAAATTCGAATCCCCAGAAGACTACACTTGATTTTGTAAATACTATAAAATTCTAATTTTGCAAAAAGAAGGGTAAAATGGTAATTTCGATTAAAATCAGAGATCAGCCCAATTGAAATGTCGTGCAGTGAAATCTAGGCTAAACACGTCGAATTTGAGCTAAATTTCCACCCCGAGAGGCATTAAGAGTGAATGCGGAGACCCAGCTTGGCGCGAGATGAGTGGTACATGGTGTCGCATGTCGAGTGTAGGATGAATCGAGCAATGACCAGTGTGGTATAGGAGATGTGGCATCATGTCATTGGGTAGAAATTGAAGTAGATGGATAAGAGGATAAGGAAATCCCTAGAGCAAATGAGGGGACATGTGGCGAGTAGAGGACAATTCTCTTGAATGCCCAACCGACTTGACCGGTTTGGGGAGGAAAGAGAAGCAGGGAGAGAAAGAAAGAGCTTTAGAGAGAGAAAAGCTACACGCTACCACAAACTTCCGTGTCGATCAGGTCGAATCGGCGAGGCGGCGAAGTTGATCGCTACGAAACTGCGTGGGTGTGGGAACATTGCTTTAGGTTTCGACCAAAAAGCTTGAGGAGGTAGGGGTTTTCTGCACTTGTTTTATTCTTTGGTAGAGCCATTTTGAATGGATAAGGGATGTTCTTGAAGGCTAAATGGTGGATTCTTTTCAGTTCAAGTTATGGGGCCAAGGTGAGAGAAATCCACTAGTGTGGTGGGTGGGCAGTTTGATACATAACCCAGTTTGTTCATGTGACTTTGTGTGTGGTTTGTGTTGTTTGGGCGGTTCGAGATGAATCGCTTAAATTGTTAATTAGCCGCAAGGGGGTGTTATTTTGTTTATTAACATGAATGAATAACGTATTTGTTTGTGTGAATTTTGTTAATATATGTATGTTTGATATATTAACATGAAATTGTTTATGAAATGGCATATTGTTTCTGGCATGCCTTGGAGCACCACTAAGAACAATAGGTGTGAGTGCATGACATGTTTCGGGGGTTGACTCAAAACTAATTATCGGGTATGTGACGGCTCATCAGAAGGGTTGTCTAAAATTTAAAATGGAAGGTGTCAGAAAATTGGTTTGGAAAGTTTGTCCATGGTGCATGTCGGAGGATGTCCATTATTGTTTGGAGGGGTTGTCCAACAATTAGCGCCGGAGAGTTGTCTGATGTATTTGCTTTCGGAGGGTTGTCAGTAGATTTTATCGGAAGTGATCAGTGTCGTTCCGTTAAAACCTTTGTTTTGAAAACAATGTTTACCAGCGCTTAAGCGTAAAGAATGCGTGAGGGAGTCAGTGAGGACTTGAGATGTGGGAATGGGTGAATCGTATTCTCATGTAAGTGTGAGCGTTTAGGTGGGGCAAAAATGTCTTGTTTCTTTGAATGTTTGGTGTAGTAATGGAATTCTGTGGCGTTAGGTGGGGAGTAACAGAAGTAGGAAAGTGTGTCGAGGCGTTCGCTGTACAGTTAGTGGGATCGCTCGGGTCACGGGGGAGTATTCGGGAAGGCAGCGGCTCGGCTGAGCGGCGCTGAAGAAAGGCGTGTGAACGTTTATATATTTTAAGCGTGTGACATTACGATTAGTATGTTTGTATAGGGTCTCAATTAGCTGGCGGCTGTGTAATATAGTTGGGTTATTTTGATGGTATGATGTATGGGTGTGTAATTTCCTACTACATCATTTTTTAGTCAAAGAAACCCAGCTACTTTTATATAGCGTGAGGCAATTTCGATAATTTGCGTGTGTCCGCGGTTCACAATTGTCCCGTGACGCGTCGGAATCGCAGATTTATCTTGGTGAATAAGAGTCAACTTGTTGATCAACATTAGGAGTGTGGCATCAAGGGATCATCTAGGGAAAGAGTTAGGAAAATTCCAAATATGCCTAGCTAGCTAGCAGTGAACACTCTGAAGCTTGCCATATCTGCACTATTTCTTGAAGCTTTCATTTAGTAATGGACATAAAAGTAAATATAGATTTGTCAATAGGCCCACATCATTTTCCTCTTGATGGAAAAGAAAACAAACTTGATCAATCAAATTAGTTGATATCTTGATTCTCATTAATTTTGTCAGCTTCCAAACGCCTTTCCATTGGGAGAAAGTGACAGGTAAATGTAATTTTTCATATTCAAAGTCTAGAAGAATGGATGGCATGGAATGGCCCAAAGGCATGTGGGTTGTCTCTATTTCAAGTCGCTGTACAACTCAATTGTGTGGAATACGGACTATTGATTATGTTGACTGGTTTTTTCTGGCCTATATGCTACATACCTTTTTTTTTTTTTCTTGCTTCCATAATTGATAATCGCTTTTTCTTTCTTCCACAAGTGGTGCACGCCCACCACCTGCATGCGTGCCTTCCTTGAAAAAGAATATTTTTATTTTTATGATTAGAAAATGACTTTAAATAGAGTGGATTCGGGATTTTTTTTTAATATCCATGATAGTATGAGCCATCTTGAATGCACCTCAACTACTCCCATGAGATCCTAAAGTAACGATAGAGTAAACCTCTCATAATTCCATGAGGTCTTAAAGTAACAATCAAATAATCCTCGTATGATCTTAAAGGGACTCAAACTATCATTGACTACACCCAAGGACTTATATCAGTTGAGTTATCCTTAGAGTTGATTCTCGATGGGTTACTCTCGTCTTAATCTTTTATCATTAAAAAAATATTTAAATGGTTGAGGACAAGGCCAAGTAGATATGCAAGATTTTCATACTCATCCGTCCAATTTAACTATTTTGGGAGAGATTTTTAATTTTTTAAATTATTTAAAATATTTAATTATGTTAAAATAAATATTTTTAATAAATGTTGAAAATATTATAATTTTTTATAACCTATGCTATTAAAAAACTATTATTATTGTCCAGCATTATAGTTGATATATTTTGTATTAACTTGATGGCAGTAATTGTTCTTACTTTAGGCTCGAACACTTGGATCATAAAACGCATCTCTTTGTTTTTAAACGTTGAGCAGTTATCGTATATGAAACTAATATAATAAAGCTTCTCCCATTCGGCTTTGTATATTACGTTATAATAGCACTGTTTATCTGATTCGACACCGAATCTCTCATTTCCCTTTCTAAGATCTCCCTCAAGGGCATTATTGTCATTATATTATAAGTAAGAAAATAAACATTAAAATAAATTAATTTTATATATAATAAGTCAAGTCAAAAAGGGAAAAGTTTTTCTTATTGTCATATAATTTATTCTCTATTATATATATATATATATATATATATATATATATATATATATATATATATATATATATATATATATATTCCTAAAGTTTCGTACAAAGAATACAGATAAAATTATGTTTGATATTTTGAAAATTGTAACTACCTAAGAGTTTTGGGCCACTATTTTTTAATTCCAAATGATGAGAACACTCCAAATTAAGATAACATTCTTGAAGAAAATACGAATTCTTTGGATTTGAGGCATGATTAAATATTAAATTACTAATATTTCCAAGTTGACACGATGTAATTGATGAAGACCACATGCCAAATCAAATAGTTGTGGAAGAAGATTAGAGATTTTGCATGTGATGGTGCCTTTAGGGTGGAATTCAAATTTTGATGATCATTCAATTATCTAGACCGATGCTGCAAAGACACCCTATCACTTTTCTTGTTAACAATATTAAATAGTCCTACTATGTTCGTTCTTGGAAGGCTATTCATTGATTGCAATTTATAATTTATCGAGCAAAGGAAATTAATTGACAAATTAGGTAATTGTCAAACCATGTGACAAGACCATGCATCTAACTCATTAAGATAAATTAAATTAGGAAGGATGCATCTTCTAATTATAAATTTATAATAGTGCTTGTTACTAAAAGCTAGAATACATGAAAAGAAAAATCGATATAAGAACACACATATAGATGCAGAAACTCTCAAATAGAAAAAAAAAAAAAGACGGAGGAGGAAATTTTCATTGCCTCAAATGTATATATATAGAAGATTGGAGTATTGCCACTACGAGAGAAAACATAAAAATCAGCAAACCATAAAATACGTCGTATATTTGTATACATCGCAAAATTGAATAGGTCCATTTTGCAAAGTTTTGCTATCACAAACCCCTAACAGGATTAGTGGTGGGCCATGGGATTGGGCCTATTGTTCCAACCCCTTTTCTATCATCATAAATTCCCAAAAATTCATATATTACACCATGAAAACTTTTCATTTCAAAATTCAAGTCACCTAAGTCTAATAATATCAAAACTAAAACCAACAATATTTATATATATGAGACAATGAGCCATTGTAGTTGAAAGGGGTGGGCAAAAAAACCCTAAGAAATTGAACAAATCGGAAAACCAAACCGAATCCAAACCAAAAAATAGGTTAATTGAATTAAGTGGTTCGATTTTGAGTTTTGTTTTACAAAAATCTCGGTTTCGGTTTACAAAATATAAAAACCATGATTTCAGTTAACCAACCGAATATATATATATATATATATATATATATATATATATATATATATATATATATATATATATAATAGGTTTCACTGTTATGTGAGTTGTGGCTTTTATATTTATTAAGTCGACTGCTTTTCGCCGAAGCAGAAACTTGCAGTTTCCTCTAAGCCAAGCATATAAGTTTTAATTTCTTTGGATTTGTTTCTTTTTCTATTGAAATTGTTAAAACATGTGGTTGATTACAAAATCGTGATTAAATTATCTAATCTTACATTTTATATATTATTTATTGGATGTATTATATATATATATATATATATATATATATATATATATATATACTCTATATATATATATATATATATATATATATATATATATATATATATATATATAAATTAGGTTTCCCTAATTATGTGAGTTGTGGCTTTTCCCACTTTTATTCGTCGCTTTGCTTTTTCTTTCAAACCCAAGCATTTGCAGTTCCTCCTAAACCAAAGCATATAAGTTGTGGTTTATTTGGATTTGTTTATTTGTCTATTGAAGTTGTTAAAACATGTGGTTGATTATAAAATCGTGATTAAATTATCTAATCTCATGCGTTTTATATATTATTTGTGGATGTATTATAAATATGTATTATAAATGCACAAGTGTCATGAGATTACAAATGAATAGATTGTATTCATTTTTTCTTTTGCATTTTTATTGTATTTATAATAATTATTATAATTTCAACTTTAATATGATTATGGAATTGCAAATTTATTTTTAATTATAGTTCTTAGAAAAACCGATATATGGATTAGCAGAAATAAATGATTAACTGAAGATTTGGTTAACCATATTAATGGTTATGTTTTTTGTTTGTTATTTATATAAATCAACGGTCAGTTTTTATTTTGTGTCATGGTTCGGTTAACCGAACCATGCCCACCCATAGTAGATGGTATCAAAATCTGATATCGAGGAAGTTTATTTATTAGGATCTAAAGTAGAGGAATAAGGGAAAAAATGTTATATAATATATAACTTCCTCAAAAGATATAGTAACTTGTAACTTTTAGATTTCTCAAGAGAAACAACCTCTTCAAATTTAATAAATGTAAGCATTGTATTAAGGAAGAACTCATCTACATTAACTTAACCTTCCTTAGCACATGATTATACACCTCAACTAATAAGATTATATAGACTATATTTGGTTCTAAGAAAATAACTATTTTCTTATGAATGTTTGTTATGAGAAAATAAATAAGAAATTTATGTAATTAAAATTAATTTTAAAAGTGTACATTCAAATTATGTAATATTTCCATAAAAAATAAAATTAAAGTTAGCAAAATGGATTTTTAATTCTATCAAAAACTTCCACCGGAAATCACATTTATTAGCTGACCGAGAAGACTTCCCCTGGAGCTAGTATTGCCGTCACTAGGGCCGTGATGCTATTAACCCAGGATAAATGGATAATGTAATTTTTTTTTGAGAGAGAAAACGGATAATGTAATTAGTTATATAATGGAACGAATGATGTCCCAAATAGATTTGTATTTATCTCAAATTGCAGAAAAGAAAATTATCTCCCTAATACGATTACAAGTGGCATGTTTTATACTATTAAAGTCAGTCACGTGTTGCCTTCTTGTTGGCTTCTGATCCACAATGGTAGTGGTCTACGTGGAGGTGAAGTGCGTGGTGCATGGTGGGAGAACGGAGTGTGGGTGACTTACGTGGAGGTGGTCATGGTTGGTGGTTTGACTGAGTGCTTCTGCTCATGGGAGATTGGGTCTTGGTCCTCACATCTAGTTGAGGTTGGATGCTACTCGTCAGTTCCGAGGAGTGATATGCTTAGGGTGGTGTCAGTGAGCTGAGGCCCAAGTCGGATTTCCCTTAGTGCTTGGTGCGAGGAGTTCCCAAGGTGCTAAGCTTGGGGAAGGACTCGATGTGCTAGGTTAAGATTCACCCGAGATGGGCCTCGGGTTAAGTTGTGCATTGGGCCCCAAAAGGGCTCAGTTAGGCTATAGTGTATCCCATTCCACAGGCCCCCATAGTGTCGTTGTGGACTAAGGAGTTCAAAGTGGCACTTATAGGCATTGTTTTTAGCACTAATAGTTATCCGTGAGATGTAATGTTGCTTGTTGCTCTATAAGATAGATGGCGACAACGAGGTGGCCTTTGTAGGTCGTTCGCCTTCTGGTACGACTTTTGCATTTAATGCTCCTATTGAGCTTCCCGCCCATAATGATGGGCCTTTAGGGCTTCAAAGCCTCAAATCTCTTTTGTCGATTTGTCAAACCATTTATGACTTCTGATTTTTGATGCCTACTCTCTTTCTTCTACGCATCTCCAAGGTTGCAATCTATTGCAGGAAACCTTGCTCTTCATCTATCTGAGCTTTGGCTAGAGTCCTGATTCTCCCTTCTTATAAAGAGCTTTTGACTTGTTTATTTTTAAATGCACTATTTGCCTTCTTCATTTGCTATTTGTGTTTTTACGATTTTGGGATCACCCTTTCCAAGTCTCTTGGTTTGTCCTCCAATGGTGAAGGGCTAGTGGCCTCCAATGGTGAAGGGATAGTGACCCGAAGTCTGAGACCTTAAATGGGAGGGCCAAAGACCTCCAATGGTGAAGGGCTAGTGGCTCGAGGTTCGAGACCTCAATTGGCGAAGGGCCAAAGATCTCCAATGGCGAAGGGTAGGTGGCCTCTAATGGCGAAGGGCTAGTGGCTCGAGGTTTGAGACCTCAAATGGCGAAGGGCCAATGGCCTCCAATGGAGAAGGGCTAGTTGTCTAGGGTCCGAGACCTCAAATGGCGAAGGGTCAAAGACCTCCAATGGCGAAGGGTTAATGGCTCGAGGTTTGAGACCTCAAATGGCGAAGGGCCAGTGGCCTCCATTGGAAAAGGGCCAATGATTTGAGGTTTGAGACCTCAAATGGAGAAGGGGTAATGAACAAATGCAAATTGACGTTAGGTGAATCAAAACTACACTTTATTTAGACTTCCCATATGTCGGGGGTAATACGCAAATTCCTAATTTGGAGAAAAGAAAACAACAAAAAATAAACCAAAGCTATTGGATTTTTTTTTCTTTTAAGAAGGCCGAGTTCCAAGGGCGTGGCTCAATCTTCTCGTCTGGAGATTGGAGTTTGAAATCTCCTTTTGATCCATCATCAACTATCGTGTAGGGGTCCTCCTAGTTGGGGTTGAATTTTCCCTCGTTGAATGTTTGTCGTAAGACTAAGTCGCCCTTTTTGAAGTCTCTAGGTTTGATTATTTTGTCCATCTATTGTGCTGCTCAATGTTGGTATTCGGTCACCTGAATTGTCACTCAATCCCTTATTTCTTCAAGCTCGTCCAGGGCGAGGGCAAGCTTGGTTGGGTCACCAATTCAAAGGACGCCTATACCGACTTCTATGGGGATAAGCACCTTGGCCCTCAAAGGCAAGGGTGTACAGAGTTTCAACGGTGGGTTGCCTCGACGTCCTTTAGTACTTAAATAGGGAAATTGGAAACTCACCAACCCATTTTCCCTTAGTTGTAGTCAACCACTTCTTGAGATAGTTGAGTAGGGTTTTGTTTGCTACCTCGACTTGGCTATTGGATTGTGGGTATCTAGGGGGTTGAGTAAACATTTTTGATACCATGATCCGAGCAAAAGTGTTAAAAAGGCTTACTGAAGAATTGAGGTATGTTGTTTGAGACTATGGCATAATTTATCCCAAATTGGCATATGATGTTCCGTTAGACGAACTAGGTCAGGTGGTTCCCTTTGATATGGGCGTAAGGTTCAAATTTTGCCATGTGACCATCCATGCGACGAGCATGGTCTTTGCCCATTAGTTGGGACGAGGTCCTACACTATGTCAATCCGCATAGAGGCGAGAATTTAGACAGGGTGGAGCTAGTTTAAATTTACGGAGCATGGATAGCGTTGCAATTCGACATATATTGAGCTTTGACAAAATGTTTGGTCTGCTTCGCGGTGACAGTAAATCAGTGTCATGATTGATGGCTCGAAGATCATCCATGACATCAGTGTGCGGCGTATACCCTCCATTAGTCCGATCCGATGGTAACAAGTTTCTTTATAAGTTTGGCACACCATTCGTAGGGGCTTGGGAATGATCTACGGTAAAGAGTTTCATTTATTAAGGCATACCTTGCTGCTTGGGCTCTAAGTTTGCTGGTGGATTTCTTGTTCGATGGTAAGACCTCATGTCTCAAATAGGATGCAACTGGAGTTATCTATCAGTCGAGGGTTCGGGCCTCTATTTAGTGAACTATTTTCCTAGAGATTAAAGGGTGTGCCATGACAGACAATTACAGTATGTGTAAGGTATGGGGCGTTGGAGGCAGGGACTTTAGCTACCCACCGAGCTCGGAGCGGGAATCGATGCACACGAAGTTAGATATTGGGCCGTTCTATCATTCTTAAGCCACCGTATTCCCTCGGGATCTAGGATGCCACTAGCTACGAATCAGCCAGACTCTAGCTCCCAATGGTGAGGGCTCGAATTTCGCCCAGAGCCAAGCAAAGACGGCTTCATATTGGAAACGTTGTTTGAGATTTTGAATGAGAACTTAACCGCTTGGGCTACTAATAAGTCCTTAAGGGATTGCAATACCATAACAGCTCCACCATTTTCTGTTTCAGAGGACTTGTCGGTCTTGAGTATCCATAGGCGATTGGAGAGGTCGGCCCCATGAGCACATTGACAGTAGTGATAAAATCAATTTAGAACTTGACCCCTTAATGGTTGATGCCAGGGTGATAAATATTATCAAACACCGGGTTCATTAGCCCATTTGGAAGCTTGCCGAGGTGTCGGCTTATGGAGTATAGCTCTTGCTCCAGTGGTGAATGACACATTTATTGTGTGGGCTTAGAAGTTAAGGCATAGCTTTTTTGGCGGCGACTCTTAAAGCGGCGATCAGAAACTGAAATCCGTGTAGGCTGGTTGTGATCGGTCGACACCTTGCTCCTGAAGTATATTGGTTTGTCCCCGTCTTCGTCCTACAACTAGTGCGTGTTTCATGGTATGGCCCGGGAGTACATGGAGTAAATGAGTTCCCTCTTTGGAGTTAGGAAAAGGGTGGAGGAGAGATTTGAAGTACTCCGCTTGATGAAATGGAAGGCCTTGTTGTACTCTGCATCTCATTCACCCGAGGAGGCACCTTTCAGTACTTTGAAAAATGGTTGGAGTCAATTCAAAGACCTTGAAATAAACTGTGGCCAGCTATCTTAACTTTTTCTTATTACTCTTTGTATATGCTTCCTTGTCTTAGGATGCTTCATTTACCCTGATAGTTCGAATTACAGTCGTAGATATTTCAATTCCAAATTTGCTTACGAGGCGACTTAGGAACTTCCTTGATTCCACCCCGAAGGCACAATATCAAGGTTCAGTCTCAGTCAATGCTTCCTCATAAAGTTGAAGGCTTCTTAGAGGTGCGCAAGGTGCCTGGATTGGGACCCTGACTTCACCATCATATCATCTATGTATACTTCTATAGTGTTGCCCAATAAGGTCTCGAACATTCAGGACATCATCCGTTGATATGTAGCCCCCACATTTTTAAGGCTAGATGGCATGATCTTGTAGCAGTACATACCCGTCGGGGTTATAAAGGTTGTCTTTGTCGAATCGAGGAGGGGGAGAGGACATCGGGATTTGATTGTAGCCCAAGTAGGCATCTAAGAAGGATAGGAGATTGTGTCTACGATGGAATTGACTATTCGGTCAATTATGGGTAAAAGGAATATGTCTTTGGGGTAGGCGTCGTTGAGGTCAGAGTAATCCACACAAACTCGTCACTTTCAGTTCTTTTTAGGGACCACCACAACGTTGGCCAGCCATTCGGAGTATTCAACTTCTCGAATGAAACTTGTCGAGAGAAGTCTCTTGACCTCCTGTTTGATTACGTCATGACTGTGACGCCCCAAAACCCAGGGGTTTGTTGACCAACTGCCAACTCGCAGAAAGCTTATGGATGTTGGGTAACTCGATACCACATTGTTGTGTCCCCTTTACCGGGACCCATAATTTAACAAAAGTCGGACAAAGTCTCCTTTGTACGGGGAGCTCTACCTAAAATACAACCTGTAGTATATATAATAACATGACCCATCCGGGGCCCAATATAACACAATGACCGCACATGGTCCATTTATGAGTAAAAGTAGCCCAACCAGGCCCATTTATCCATACTCAAAAATATAAAAGGCTATATTAGCATAGTCCTTAAGAGCTTAATTACAACACTCTTATATGAAAAAAAAACACATGCTAGAACTAGTTCGTTCCAAACATCTTTACAAAAATTATTACAGAGCCACAACTTTACTTTCTTCACAATTGCGGCCTCGAGTAAACGTCGTCCATCAGCATACTCCCTGTACCTAAAATGGGGGTCCCGGAAAGGGTGAGCTACGCCCAGTAGAGTAAAATTCCTACAAGGGCTACTCCCCACCTAAGTGCATATGCAATGGTCATGTTCACAATTCACATTCACATTCCAAGTAAAAACATGCAATTTCTATTATGGAATCCTACATGTGATGAAATGAGATGAGACTCAATCATGTACCATGCACTCGAGTCCTTCACCGGCTCCCTCTTGCAGGAGCCCTTCGGGCTCCTGCCACGCATGCGATGTCAAAGTGTGATAAAACCCGTCTGTTTGGCTGGATTACATGAATGATCATTTTACGACAAAATTCATTTGTTTTCAAACCAAAAGCTTTTTGGATGTTATACCTTAATGATCATTTATATTCAAAATCACGTGTCTTTTTGTGGGTAGCAAATTTCCGGGGTCTCACCGCAAGCTTTGCAAGTCTTCCTACACTTTCACGGCCTTTCACCGTTGGACACATATGTATAATAAAAAATAGTGGGGCTTTCACCCGAGGGGGTATCTATCCCTACTTGTTGTTACCTGACACATATTTTTATTTTTCGTTTCTATTTTAACCGTGCGACTCTATTGGATGTTGTCCCACTGTGCCGATCCCACCATCAAACACTAAAAGCAGTGTTGATTATAACCATTCACTCACACCCATGTCATACGATGTTCCCTTGCATAAATGCAATGCGATGCGCCATTGCATGCTATATCATGTCATATATATGATGAATGTTATATGAGTAAGTTAATCATGCATTTTCCATGCATCATGGACAACTATATCAAACATGCATGTAATCTCCACAAAATTTCATTCATGTCAATATATCATACGCGCATATATCAACATCACAATCAAATCATTACTTGGAAATCAGTAACAGCGCGCTAACCTCTAGGCTAAAATATGTCATAACATGTCCACAAAATAGCCTACAACATGCCATGTAATTGGCCATGTCTACAAACACAATTCATCACATGTCATTACATTAAACACATATATTAACCTCCAATCAATTACCACAAAGCATGTCACTTAAACTCAAGCAATGACAACTTGATTCTCATGACCAGTTGTGGCATAGAGATACCCATAAAACATTCTACACAACAAGCCATAATAGACCATTGAAAAGTTCTGAACTCAGTTCAGAAACTAGTCCCCTAACAATCCCCAATGCGAGACCCTGAAACCATTAAATAGCCTAAAGCTGTGTGATCTTGAAATGGACATAACTGAGCTATATAGGTCTAATTTGGGTTATTCAAAAGCCTACATCAAGTTTAAAAATGCAGCTATAATTTCCATGGAGAACACGTCAAAATTCCCTTTTTTTCCCAACAGGAAATTAGTCCCAAAATCTAGACAGTGTATGGGGTCAAAACAGGGCAACTTATGGTAGTCCTGGAAAAATGGACCATAACTCAAGTTATAGATGTCCAATTTGGGTGATTAAAAAGCCTAAAATCAAGTTCAATGATGCAACTTTAATTTATATGAAGAATACTAGCCCAAATTCCCCCTTTTTCCCAACCGAAAATCTGTCCCAAAATCTGGACAGTGTATAAGGTCAAAACAAGGCAACCTATGGCAGTCCCAGAAAATGGACCATAACTTGAGCTATAAAGGTCCAAGTTGGGTAATTCAAAAACTTAACATCAAGTTCACAATTTTAGCTACAATTTCCATAGGGGACACTAGTCCAAATTCTCTCTTTTTCCCAATCGAAAATCAGTCCCAAAACTTGGATATAAACAGTCAACAACCTAAGCTGTGACAATTCTGGGAATGAAATGGACCATAACTTGAGCTATAGAGGTCCAATTTGAGTGATTCAAAATCCTTTTATCAAGTTTACAACTTAAGCTACAATTTTCATGAAGAACACTAGCCTAAATTCCCTCCTTTTCTAACCAAAAATCAGCCTAAAAAACTGGACATCCTATAGGGTCAAAATAGGGCACTATTCCCACATCCAAAATTTTTCCAAACAGCCCCTTAGGGAAAAACACGGCCAAACATCCCCTTAGGGCATAAAACACAACCAAACAGCTCTTAGAATGGAAAATAAACCAAAGTAGGAAGAATCCCTACCTCTTGGAGCGTAGAGGAAACTCTATAAAGTCTTGTGGACACTTCTTAAACTCGAAACCTTGATTTCCCAAACTCCTCGCTTGAATCCTCGGTGAAATCCCATGTTTTCAGTACCCATGTGTAGCCCTCGTCGAGTAGATGAACTTTCGTTCTTAGCCCAATGAATTCCGACCAATGGAACTTCGTAGATCAAAGATAGAAGTCTTGGGAGCTCTTTATTTTCTCTCCCTCTCTCTCTCTACGGGTTTTTTTTTTCCAGCAGAAAATTTTCTCCTTACCCCCCTCAAATCTGATTTTCTATCTTTGACTTAAGCCTTAAAAACTTGGCCCACATCACACGTGTCCGCGAATTGTTCGAGTCTGTTTTTGTCTAGAAACAATTTATTTCATCCCGGTTCAAGTTCAATTTATTTTAAATGAACTTTACTTAAATTATTTGTCAAATTTCAAGATTTTCTTAAAAATCTCATTTTCGGGATTCACCGAACGAGTTGCCTCGAAATATATGAAAATTCCGACTTTCTCATAATTCAACGAAATTCGTCTAGATAGCTAGATTTATGAAGACAAATCCAGCCAGGGAGGTCCCATTTCATCTAAGATATAAAAATTCAAGTTTTGCGAAAAGCTTGTACATTGCATGAAAAACGATTTACCATTTTGCCATTTTAAAAGGAATTGTTAATTTTCCGGGTTTTACATTCTTTCCCCCCTTTAAAATAATTTAGTCACGAAATTCTACACATCTGAACACGTACAATCATGCACATACAGCAGTCATTTTATATCAATGACTAAAAACATACCTTATTCCTTGAACAAGAAGGGATAATTAGCCTGAAATAAATCTTCATGCTTCTATATCGCCTCTTCGGCTCCTTGAGTGCCTGACACCTTTGCGGCCTCACCAGTCTTGCCTTGCATAACGATCCGGGCTAGCCAGCCCGATTACATCATCCCATTCCTCAAAGGTCCATCGGCATCAACAACAAGCTCGCCCCGATCCACTTTACATGGTGGATGAAGTGTACTTTGCAGACATGGAGACACTGGAACACTTGTGGGCCTTGATAGCTTGGTGGTAGCTCGGCCAGATGAAAGCAGCGTACTTGACCCTCTCGGGTACTCGAAGGGCCCGATATACCTTGATGATGGCTTTCCTTGCTTTACTTAGAACCTAACCACTCATCTCTCTTAGGCATTACCGCTGCTTGAGGACATGATCTCACAGCCTCAGGAGCTCTGAGGTAGTCGCATACTGTCGTACTTAAGCTCTTCTACGGATACGAGCTTGTGAAGAGGTTTCTATATCAACTCCGCGCCTCGGAGGGTGTCTCTCTAACTAAATCCAGGACCTGTAGAGGTCCTTCCCCACCTCAGATCCGACAAGTAGAAGATCGACATGGCCTCCGTATAATACGTAAATGGCTATAAACACAGGATCCGAGATCGTCTTGTGGATCTTTGGCACACCATGTAGCGGGACTATCTCCACGTATATGCGGCTTTGTGATCCTCGATGTGAAGGACATCTGCGTAGCTAGAAAGTGTGCTGACTTAGTAAGCCGGTCTATGACCACCCACACCGCATCATGCCCTCGCGATGTCCTTGGCAAGTGAGTCACAAAATCCGTCATGTATATTTCTCCCCTTTCCTTTCGGCTACCTTGAAAATTTGGAGTAATCCTGCTAGCCTTGGCTTTGCTTTCGATCTTTACACCATTGACATGAGACGTAAATGAACAAAATCGATGTGTTCTTCATCTACTCGATATCTGCGGCGAAAATCCATGGTACATCTTTATGCCACTTGGATACCACGACAAAGCGGCGATGGAACTCTGAGGGTCCTCTCTATCTGGAATCACCAATTGGGGAACCACGAAACCTTCCCACTATCAAAGTAGACTACCATCGTGTGAATGGCCTAGCAGCCGTCACTTGTACCCATATGTACTGGTCGCCGATGGACAATATGCATCACTATCACAGGGTGACGAGGCTTAGCATGATGTATAATTTGAATGCCTAAATGCGCAGAGTGTTTGGCATGTTGAAGTAATATAGTGGCCATAGCCCAATGTCTGGATATCAGTCACAGGGGAAAGATAAATTGATTCTGGAGGTTTGGCACCCAGGACAATATACGAATAATTGATTTTAGGATAAATTTTAAGTAAAAGTTTTCAACTAGCTAATGATTAATTGAATTAATAATATGGGAACCCTGAGGTTAAATCTCCCCTGTACGTCGATGGATTATTCTTCTAAAGATGTTGTTAGTACAATTGTTTGCAACATATCAATGGCGAGTGATCTTGCTGCGAGGTATCCTCTCGGGTATATTCGCTGTTCTTGAATGGAGTGAATATATCTCTATACGACTTGGTATTCAAGTAGCAATGTTCGACCCCAAATACCACCTTCGGGTTCGGAATATCTCTATTGCAGGAATCGGTACAAAATTTACTATTTGCGGAATCATAGATGCACCGTCTCTCAGATGCCGGATCTTGATTGTAAGTATGTTAATATTGGCCAGATATTATCATATAATATGGTTAACATGCGGGCATAGAGTAGATACGATAAATTAACAACGATTAATTAACATGAAAGGGAGGCTAAACTCTAATCCATTGTTTTGTAGCTTGAGGTTTTGATGTAACCACAGAAATAAGTTTAGAACATCATGAAGAAAGAAATAAAATATGTAATACCAGAAGAACATCCTTATGCGATCAAAAATAATCGAAACAATGTCAAAAGCCAATACAAAAGTCAGGAGATCTTGAAGTCGTGTTGTAGGTTCTCGAATTAAAGTATCTCTGGCGCCCGTTCTTGATACCCTCGATCAGGCCCCCTCGCGTTTATGTGAGATGCAGTTTTTGGTGGCGTCGCGGCGTGGTGGCGTCGCGACGTGGTCTTATTGACTCTTGCGTTTGTTGGCCCCCATGTTAAGTGACTTGGTGTCGCGGCGATGGAGGCGGCGTATGGCGTGGCGGTGACTTCCTTGCATGCTCCTCGTTTCTCGAAATGGCTTCGATTTCTTTTAAGCCTCATCATGTATTCCCAGCAAAACTAAATAAGAATCTAACACTAAATTATATAAATAATGCCAAATCAACATGAAAATGCAAGGCGGCGAGTATAATGTCAGGTGTTTTAAGCACTCATCACCCCCAGGCAATTTCTTGCTTGCCTGGTAAGGCGGGCTCTAAACGGGCTTGCGGAGCAACATGCAGCAGCTCACACTAAAGTGATGGCCTTGATTCACGAAAAATAGGAGATCAATTTGGGCGATTCACATATCCTTTGTTTGCTCGATGTTGATGAAGGCATACGAGATACTTGACTTTTCCGGTGGCTTCGATTGAGGTGTGGCTGACTAGTACATCCACTCCATAGTGTTCAATGGCGAGTTCCCAAGTACATTACTATGGTGGGTGACCCTCTAGAATATGCACGAGTTCAGATGCCCCCCAGACTTAAGTTCGACCCACCTATTAGGAAGGAATCGAGACTAGAAAGGATAAGGCACCCGATTATTCATGTACACATATCTAGAATTTCCTATGTACCAAACAAAATGGAAGAAGACACAGTGCCGAGTTTTAGTCAGTGTTCTGTGGCGAGGATCCATTGGTGACTCCCCGATTGGTTAAATTTTGAGCATTAAGTTCCCTTGAGCTTCACCGAACACTCAACCAAATACCGTGGCCTAGGTTGCGCTAAGATGATCCATCCTTGTCCCGTATAGCGAGGCGGTGAAGTCGATGACTCGCTCAGGCCGATTGGCTCGGGGCATTAGGCTTTGATAGGCCCCTCGAGGTGTGCGGGATTAGATTGGATAGTCGCTTGTTCTTATGCATATACATTTTTTATTTCTTTTCTTTTTCTCTTTTCTCATGTTTTTGTATTTTTCTCTTTTTGGTTGGGGCTCGATGGCAATCCTCTTTTGTAGGTGTCCATATGCGAATAGTTCGAGATCCTCCCTAGGTTGGTGGCTTTATTAGTTGGTTAATTGCTTATGCATACTGCGATCGTCACTAGTGTGTAGTGTGATGGGTTTTGGGAATTGGTTTCTTGATACACGGGATTGGTTCTTTAGCCTTTTCACCTATTCGATCAAATGCAGGCATCAGACAAAAGTATGCATCTGGGTTGATCTATGGTGGGTCGAAGTCTAAAATCTGATCACCGGAAATTTTCAACATGGCCTGGCTGCTAGATACAATTACATTATCATGATGTCTAAAGCAAACAAACAACTAACAATGGCTTCGGCAACATAGCGAAATATGCGTGCCTGTGCTTTCAGCAATCTTTAACACTACCTCTGTGCATGCAATCTTAAAAACAAAAACCGCAGCCCCGAATGCGAACAGCTAACACCATTACTATGGCTTTACTAAAACTAAAACAAGCAATTAAAGCGTTGATAAAGCGAAACATAGTATCAGAGACAAAAATACCCCCGAGCTTAAGATCCGGTGTCCCCTTTGGTAAGGCCAAAAACATAGGAATTGAGGACTCCCCTGTGGGTCTTCTTGAGCGTGGCGGTGGCTGGTGAAAAGCTAGGGCTGTGGTAAGGCTTTGCGCATGCTTCTTTCTTCTTTGTAGAATGGCTCATTTTTGGTTGGCGTGCAGTGGCACTTGTGTCAGTGCCTTGAGCGCCCTCGTGTCTGAGTAACGAGGACTGGGTATGCTGGGTCTCGCTCAGAATGCGTCAGCCGGCTCGGTGAGGGAGAGCAAGTTATAATGCTCGGGGGAGAGGACTAGGAGGGACCCAGTGCTTTGAAATTTCTTGGGGTGGAGGTGGAGGAGGGTGGGGCAGGATGCGATGTCCTCTTGGGTGTCACGAGATCATAGTGGGCAGATAATCCCGGGCTGATCCTCGTCGGGTGATGGCGAGTCATCGCCTCAGGGTTGCGGGACAGGGGTGTGTCCGGCAGTAAATATGGTCTTAATGGGATGAAACGGGCCTCGGTATCGTCGGGCACCCAGACTTGCTTGCACGCCGAATATCGAAAGGGTGCCCCGTGTTCATTTTCGCATCCGGTTATGGAGGGATGCCATCCTCGATGGCACCGCTGGTGGCATCGATGAACATCATCTGCCGGAGATGGCGTGAAGTTGGGGCGAGGAGGCGTGGGCGGAGTCACCTCACACATTCGTCGTCGGTGTCGGTGGCGAGTGATGAGAGAATGCCACACCTTGGAATGTAGGCCAAATGCCAGCCTTAGAAATTTCTTGCGTGGCGCTGATGATCCCACGCCCTCCTGCGACCTTTGGTGACACTTTCGGATGACTCGTGGTAATTCGAGTGCTCCTTGAGGCGATTAAGGGGCGGTGGGATATGCTCGAGGCCATAGTAGCTATTGATCGACTCATGTTGGGGCGTCGACCAATACACCTCGCACCCTGACTTTTGAGGACGTGGGAGCGAGGTTGGCGTAAAATTCTCGAACTACGCTCATGGCGGTAGGCGAGGGTTGGCCTGAAGCCATGTTGCCGCTCGATGGATTTTGCTAAAAAAAATCGTCGGGGTGGTGAAACCCCTTCTCACCCAATGAAGGATCCCGGTTTTTGCAAATTATGCTAAAGCGTCCGCGGCATCGCACATTTACAAAGCGTGAGGCGGCATCGACGCGGGAGTGAGCCTCGTGGCGTGAACTCAAAAGCAATGCAGCTGAAACTTTCTAGTTTTGTTAATTCTAAGTTAAACCAAATAACAAACACCTAATATACACGACAAAGAAATTAATTAAACAACACCTAAAGATTTCAAATCGAGACTAAGAGGACTCGAAAAAACTAATGAATCTAGGTAATGAAATGACCTCTATAAGACCTACAGGCTGCAAGAAAACAACTAGAAACCTAACTACTATGCAGGAACTAGAATCGGGGCACACGATGGTGGAGAAGCGCTGGTCCAAAAGCCAGGCCAATGTGGGAGACTTACAGTGGTCGGCGAGCAAGGAGGAGATCTCCTATCGGTCCAGTGAGCTCCGGCGTGCAGAGGAGGCTAGGGTTTCGGGGAGGAGATGGTGCGGTGAAGGCCCAAAAATGGCCTATTCTTGGTTTCAAAACCCGGGTCTCACGTCGCGGCGTGCGGGACCACCGGCGCGACGTGACGAGAGAGTGATGTGGCGGCGGTCGCGGCGGTCATGGGGCAGCTGTCACGACCGTAGCGAGGCATGTCGGCGCCGTCGCGTGGAGATTCACGTCGCGGCGAAGTGTGAGGTGACCGAATGGCGTCGTGGCGCGTGTAAAATGACGTCGCGGCGTGAGGAAGTCCGCGTCGCTGACGTGAGAATCTGCGTCGCGCGACGGCGGAAACGCCCTGGTTGTGGCGTCGCTGACGTGAGAATCCAGCGTCGCGGCGTGACGAGCATATCAAAATGGCGTCGCGGCGTGGAAACTCCCGCGTCGCGGCGTGGCTAATAGTCTCGAAATTTACGATACATTATCGCGACCGGCACACTGAGAACTTTCTCACGTGTGAACTTCATTAGGTCATTGAACACGGCTGTAAGACCTGCCACGCCCAGGGTCCTATTGATTAAACCCCTTGAAACAAAAACATTGATGAAACAAACTAGAAACCAAAAATTTGCTAGAAAATAACACTTATAAAACAACACTTCTGAGATTTAAGAACACTTAGGTTGCCTCCCAAAGCGCTATGTTTAATGTCGTTAGCTCGACGACCACGAATCTCAATGTACTTGCGATACTTAGGATAAGCGGAATTCTTATGCGCATCCTTATGGTGCACTCACCGATGCTTTCGAGGTGGATGAAATGCTCTTACGCACATGCCCTTGCCGCTACCGGTGTCTTTACGTGCGATAAGCGGTTATCCACGAAATTTTTCTCATCGCCTTGCGCGATCTACGTATCTCTTGATTACGAGGATATCTTCATTTGGATCGTCGTGCGGGTGGCCGTGGGGTGGAAAACATGGAAAGTGATCTCGTCTCCGCGGACTCTTAGTTTGAGTTATGCGCACATTAATTTGAGGAACTTTTCACTGTGGCTGGGAAGGTCTGCCAAGTATGTTAGGAATGGAGTCGTCTTCTTCCGTATCCCGGAATGACAAAGTCTGCTTAGGAAGGGCCAATTTACCAACTTTACGAGCACATTTTCGGCTATGCACGAGGGTGTTGGTATGACCTATCATGAGTTGTAGGCTGAATTGTGGTTGATTTCGGTTCTGACTTTAGCCTTTAAGCATCGAGAGTGGCATCAAGTTGATGCTCGCTCCCCGAGAAATCACATAAGGCTTTTCACAGTCAATACTAGATTCCTTTATAGAAACGGTATATAAATTTACCGGATCTTGAAGTTTGGAGGAAGCTTCTTTGCGAATGTGCTGCATTCCTCGATTAAAGCGATGGTCATACTCTTTAATTTCTTCTTACTTGCCGAATCTTTTCATGAATTTCCACATAACTTGGCATGTTCTCAGTCTCCAAAAGGGTATATTAATATGTAGCTTCTTGAAGACGTCGAAACTTTGCAAATTGCTTCTACAACTTGCCTTTCTTGACCTGCGAGGATCACGAATTGGTATGGCCAGGTTCATGTTGTTTTTTGTACATTTAGTTGTTATTCCCACGACTTTATTATCTTTGTTTGCTCGTATCTAGGGTTGCTCATCTTACATCAGTCCTTTGGGATGCTTTAGTCTTGTAATCCTTTATTTTGAGTTCTCGTATCAGTTTGTAGCCCCAGTTGCCTCGATTCTCTTCCCACTCCTTAGAGTGATGGCCTTGCGATATTCTTTCCCTTACTCACTCTAGGGTTTGCCTGCGGATTACTTGGCAAGAACTGGTTGCCTTCAGTAAGCTTGCCATTTGCCCCATTTGTGCCTCCAAACTCCTTCTTGCATTTTGTCTTTAGCCAGTTATTTAAGCGGGTTGCTTGCTGCTTTATGTTCGCATAGTCACTCATTCATGAGCCGCGAATCTTGAGATTAACATTTGTCGCTGAGCTTGCTCTGAAATCCCGGCTTCTTTCGGGGTGGTTCATTGGCTCGGTTTTGATTGCGTATTGTTACGATTGTTCGCCATCCATACCCTTGGTTGTTTGATTAATGCAGTTCTGATTATTCGCCATCCTTGTCCGATTACGGTCACGGTAGCTGTGCCCCATGCAGGTCCTTCTTTGCGTGATTGATTCGATTAAACCTCGTCACGTCGCGAGCTTGCTCGGCTGCGAGGTTCCTTGGTGACATTCTACCTCTGTCTTTGTCCTCCACGAATTCACCGCAACTCCGTGGGTGAATGCGTATAGCATGTCTTTGTTCCTCTTTGCTTTGTTAGTTGTTTGGTCGGTAGAGCCACATCGATTTACCCGGTTGTTGAGGACTTCATTAATGCTGTGCCTGCAGTGTTTCTTGGTGTAGCCTTCTCTACAGGCCAACGATTGAGTGTTGGTTGCGATCTTCTAATATCTCATGCGGCAGTGCGTGGTTTTCTTCATCAAATGATCCTCGTGGGAGCCATCCCATCATTGTTCGGGTTGTATTTCTCGGACCATTGTAAAGGTGTGGACTTGCGCATCCATCCCCCGGTTGAGTCGATGGTGAGGACATGTGATAATTCATGGAACTGTCCCATGCTTACGCCGGGTTCTCCTCGATTGGCCAGACGTATTGATCTCTTGCCGGTTGTGCAATCTTCAGGTGGAAAGAACTTAGTCGAGCTTTTGTACTGACTCGTTCCATGTAGTAATAGAGTGCGGTGGTGTTGGTTAGCCCGATGTTTGGCTATCCCAGAGTGAGAGTGGGAATAGCAGCAATCTTAGGGCTTCTTCGGTGACCAGATTGTATTTGATGGTATGTCACGCAAACTTGGGGAAGTTAGTGAAATGCATGTTGGGTTCTCATGGAATTTGAAATCATGGAACAATATGTTACGAAGCATTTGTCTTGTCATTGACTTCAATTCAAGGTGTTTGCTTGGATTGGTGGTAGTTACGATCATTGTCTGAGCAATTTGTTGGAGGCAAAGCGAACTCATCTAATGGCATGTACGGATCATCAGAATTTGTATGAATGGCACGGCGCTTGATTCTAGTTCGGCTTCTACGTGGTTCAGTTTGTTCCCACGCGAAAATCTTGTTCTTAGTGTTTCCATGACTATTGGAGTTACTTTGCATTACGTTCTCTGTTCTCGGCGCGATGCATGCGAAGTCTTTACGGTTCGGGATCACCTGAGTGTTGATTGAGTCGGTTTCTTGTCGCATGTACTCCACTTTGAAACGCAATACTTTGTAATAACGCCTGAGCAACGAGCCCGATTACGGCCACTTGTAATAAACAAAAGTAAAAGAAAATTTGAATACTATCTATGTGCTTCTCTATATCGATTTTAAAGCTTTTCCCGTAGCGCCAACTTGGCGGTAGAAGCGCGATGTATAATTTGAATGCCTAAATCTTGCTTGAGTACACGCGTAGCCCCAGTAACATAATTGTAGCAATATGCGGATGTCGATCCACGGGGAAAGGTAAATTGATTACAGAGGTTTTGCTTTTCAGACAATATCTGAATAATTGATTTTAGGATAAATTTTAAGTAAAGAAATTTCAACTAAGCTATTGATTCTGGTGAATTAATAATATGGGAGCCTAGGGTTAAATCTCCCCCTGTCACATTAGTAGTTATTCTTTACAAAGATGTTGTTAAATACAATTGTTTACTTAACACATATCAATAGGCGAGTGATCTTGCCTCGAGGTATCCTCTCAGGTATATTACTTTATTTCTTGAATAAATTGAATATATCTCTATCTCGACTCGGTATTCGAAATGGCAATGTTCGACTGAATACCACCTTGAGTTCGGAATATCTCTATTACGGTGAGCTAAAAGTACTCTAACGAGATCCACTGAGGCCACACCCTCGTCTCTCGAATCTGGGATCTTCGATTGTAAGTATGGTAATATTTGCGGATGTTATCATATAATTAACATCTGGGCATAAGAGTAGTCTGATAAATTAACAACCCGATTAAGGTAACATGAAGGCTAAACTCCTAATCCATTGCTGTAGCGGGGTTTGATGTAACCACACAGAAATAAGTTTAGAACATGTGAAGAAAGAAATTAAATATGTAATATAGAAGAGAACATCCTTATGCGATCAAAATAATCAAAAAACGATATTCGAGAGCCAATCTGAGAGTCGAGGAGATCCTTGAGTACGTGTTGCGGGTTCTCGATTAAGTATCTCTGGCGCGTTCTTAATGCCCTCGATCCGGGCCCCTCGCGTTTAATGATGAGATCTGCGATTTTTGAGGCGCGTCGCGGCGTGTGGCGTCAGCGGCGTGGTGACGTCGCGGCGTGGTGGCTAGTTGACTTCTGCGTTGTTGACCCCAGCGTCGTGACTTGGTGGCGATAAGCGAAGTGGAGCCGTCCTTGACGTGGCAGAGTGACTTCTTGCATGCTCTCGTTTCTCCCAGAAATGGCTTCCCGGGAAGTTGTTAACTCGCCTCGTCATGCACAGCATTCCAAAATAAAAAACTAAATAAGGAATCTAACACTAAAATTATATAAATAATGCCAAATCAACATGAAAATGCAAGACTGACGTGAGTATAATCTAAGTGTTTTAAGCACTCATCAGGGACTCAATCACTCTGCTCAGTAGGGAAGGCGTAGCCACTAAAGCTCCCAGGTACCTAAGCACGATCCAGCTATCTGTGCGAACTATCCCGCGGTGAGCATATTCCATTCCCAGCCATACTAGCCCGACCTCCCCGTGATTTTCGGATGAGCGCATCAGCCACCATATTTTCCTTATCGAGGTGGTAATGCAAAGTGAAATCGTAATCCTCCAGATACTCCATCCACCTGCGTTGCCTTACGTTGAGGTCCTGCTGTGTGAAAATATACTTTAGACTTTTGTGGTCTGAAAACACCTCGAACTGTTCACCGTATAGGTAGTGGCACCAAGTCTTTAAAGAAAAGACAATGGCCGCCAACTCCATATCATGCGTGGGTAACTCTGCTCATGGTTCTTCTGGCTGCGAGACCATAGGACCTGACTCCCTCTTGGGGCGCATGAGGCATCGGTCAGGTCCTTGAGGCATCTAAAACCGCAGGTGTACCTCTGTCTCTTTTCTGGGACTATCAAAATAGAAGCTGAAGTAAGCTTCCTTTTGATTCTGGAATGCCCTCTCTGAGTCATTCCTCAGGCTGACCTCCTTAGGAATTGATCTTGTCATAGGTGCGGCCGGTGGGAGAGTCCTCGTGGAACCTCTGTGGTACCCTGCCAATCCCGAAACTACGTATCTCGGCCGGCTTGGTCTCTCCCGACTCATCGCGCACCCGACCTTCTTGAGTCAGGATACCTCAGAAGGCGATACCATGTGCTGAGAATCTCACCTTAAGTAAGCGAAATTCACACTTTGAGATTTGACGCCACAGTGATGTTCTCTCGAAGCCCTGAAAACAATCCCTCCCAGCCCTCGCCCAGTCCTCCTCGGACTTGGAGTATAGTAAGATCTGATCACGAAAACCCGCAATGAGCCGTCCCCAGGTAGGGTTGGAACACACATGCATAAGATCCATGAATGCGCATTTAGAGCATTTGTCCAATCCAGAATGGCATCACGTCGACTCGAAATTACCCGTACTACGTCTACGAACATTTATCTTAGAGATGTATGCCTCCCTAACTCTCAACTGATGATAATGGTGCGGAGATCTATCTTGGAGTAGACCCGCGCTCCTCTCAGTTGATAAAATAAATCATCAATCCTCGATAAAGGGTACCTATTCTTATTGTGTATATTAGCTCTTAGATAATCTATACACGGGCAGAAGAGTCTTGTCCTTTATATTACTACCTAAAAAGTGTTGTTTTATAACTTTAACGCACTATTTTTGAGCACTTTTTGTGTAGTAATTGGCCTAATGAACCCAGTTGGCATGTTAAGGACCTAACAATGCTATTAATCAAAATTTGTGGCAAGTTTGGTTGTTTTAAGGGACTTTATATCTTTAAGACGAGTTCGACTCAAACGCAGAAGAATCCGATTGCGGTTCGGATCACTAATCGAAAAACAAAGAAGAACTAGTAGAAGATCTGATGGCAACCTTCTTTGATTTCATGACCCACTGTGAATTTCGGAACTCTACTTGAGAAATTTCACTAGAAGTTTCACTTGAACCTCATGCTAACTTTCCTGCAATCTTTGACTTTTTTTATTTTCTATTTTCACACTTTCTCCACATGTAATAGTGTTTTGTTATCTTTTAGTAATTCATGTGTGTTTGGTGGTATGAAACACCCAGGCAAGACTTTGTATTCATTATGTTCGATATTCAGTAAAGCTTACAGCAGAAGCTTTCGTATTTTCTCTCATTTTCTCTCTTCTCTTTCTCGATAGCCAAACAACCTCTGAGAAGAGGAGGAGCGGCTAAAACCTTCGTTCCCTTGAAGTAAAGGAAACTAGGTGAAGGTTCTGGATGAAAAGGTGGGGGTTTTCCATGTTTTAATGGAAGTATTTTCCATTAATATGGTTTCTTACCAAACGTGGTTTTTAATCCTTGGGTTACCTTAAATGATCCGTATTTGATAAGATTTTGGGTTCATTGGATGCTTATTGCTAGATCCATTTACATCGTTAGTTATCATCTATGGGTTATTGGAAGGCGATTCAAGGATGTTTTTATTTCCTCAAAATTCTAAGTTCGATCCCTTCGATTTACCGTGAATGGTTAGTATTTGGTAAGCTCTTAGGGCTCATTGGATACTTATCGCTAGATCCAGTAATGTTCGTCAGTTATCATTTATGGAACATTGGAAGGTGAATCAAGGAGACGTTCTTCATTATCCGAGACCATTAATGGGAAGCAAATACCAATTTTCAAGGATATTTATTTAGGGGTCAGGTTATTATAAGCTAAACTAAGAGCCCAGGTCGGGAGATAACTATATTATCCTCCCGATGAGAAGGAAAAGACCGGAAAACCCCTCCTTTTGCGGGACACAGAGCCCTGTTGACTAACACTCGAGATTTGTTTTTCATGTTTTAGTAAATTTTTATTTTTAGTTTTAATCACTAAAATCCCCTCTTTTTATCACAACCAAAATATCCAAAATTAAATCACCAGTATAAGCTTTATTTTCAGTCATTTTCATGAAGAAAACCCATCTCTGTGGACGATCCTAGAGTTGCTATACTATATAGTAGCAATTCTACGGTAGTATGAGGTATTAGGTTATAAATTTTGTTGATTCAGTAGAAATACCCTATGGGCTACATGTGAATAATGGCATCGTTGTCAGGGATGGTGCCTTAGTAATAATGACTATCTTTGGTGGATACTTGTGACCCTAATCACAAGCTGGTGATTTTTCTCCTATCATTTTTTTTTATCATTTCACTTTTAGTTTGCTTAATATCATTTTTTTTTTATTTCTTTCAGCTAACCTTAACCCTTTTTGTAGAATTCTTTCTATTTTGTTTGGTGTTTGTCCTATATTATTGTAGGAGTATATGTTCCAATGGATTTGAGATTCTGAAGGCAGATTATTAAAAGTTAACATTCCATTGGAATCAAATCTTGAAGTGATCTTGAATTTGAATATAATGGAACCCTTACCTGAAGAGCAGCAGAGCCAACAAGGAGACAAGAATGGGTTGCATGGACTTAGTCTTTCCTAAGACTACAAAGTCCATATCCTTTTTGTTTTTCATTCTTTATTTTTCCTTTAAATTTGTTTTGTCTTGGTTTGATTTTGATTCATTTTGATTCCTAGAGATTTTGTTTTCATTTTTGCAGGAAATTGGTGCATTTCTCTATATTTTTTATTCATTTTGATTCCTAGAGAAACAACATTTTCGTAACCCCTGCGTAATTTCGCAGAGCTAGAATTTTTGCTGCGAAATTTTGTAGTGTGAAATTTGCTAAGAAATTTCGTAGTGTGAAATTTGTTGCAAAATTTCGCAGTGCCAAATTTCGCAACAAATTTTGCAGGATTTTCGCAAGGGCTAGGGCTGCGAAATTTTTGCAACCATAGTCTTGTGGCCTTAACTTTTTCATCCGAACTCCGATTTGGGTGATCTTAGTCTCATTGGAAATATTAGAGAGTGCAAAATCTAGAGATAGCCAGAAAGAAGACTTTAGAACTTATGATAAGGACATAATTTTGAAAATTCTCCAACTAGTCACTTTTAATCTCTCTTCTCTTCTCCCGTCAACTACCAAGTCATAATTTGATCATTTGAACCCAAAATGGAGTAAATAGGTCTCTTTGGAAAGCCTGAGAAGTCCCCTATCCATCCATATACATATTGTAGCCATTTTTCTTCAAATGCAATAGCACTCTTACCGCTTGATGATCCTCCGCCTACTAATGACCGAGGCTATTCCACCTCCTGCAAATGCTTAATAGCTGCTGTTTTTATCTTTTTGTTTTCCATGCTTGTGGCATGATCACGTTTTGTGTTGTTCATATTTTGGGTATTTTATGAACTATGATTGATTTATCTTTATAGTTTTAAATGCTAATCAAATACCCATTTTGCTTATTTTTAACACTTTTCATCTCTTTTGTTTCTTGTTTCATGTGGGTCCTCCTCTCCAACACCAACTACATTTCACCAAGGAGGTATCACTTCCTTCCTTAAATTTCCATTCCATAACCACATTGAGGAAAATGTCGAATTTGGTCAGTGAGTTAAAAGGAAGTGCTGATTGTTCAATTGGGGCAAATTTCTTTTGGTTCAAATAGTTTTTGAATAGTTTGATACATGTTTGCTAAGTTTTCCCACAATTTTTTTTTTTTTGTAATTCTCAACCTGCAATGGGAGAAATTGAAACAGTGTCTCAATACTCTTGATTTTAGAGTGGTGTTATGCTTATAAGAGTTGATGAATTGTTGAAATTCCTCTTGTCTTCAACCTTACTTAACAATGTTGAAAATTGTGCACATTAGTTTTCAATTATAAGATGAAAAATTGTCTTGCCTCCTAAGCCCTCAAAAATCTGGCCTAGTACTTTTGACCACCTTTAATAGGTTGGGACCCCTAAATAAAAGACCAATGAGTCTTTCAAAAGAGAAAGAAAAAGAAAAAGATTTGTTTTTTTTTTTGTGACACTTGCCTTGAAACCCGAGCTCAATCTGAGGGGTATATGGCGAAAGCCTTTAAAGCCCGGTGCCCTAAAACAACTGGTTGGAAGTCAACGACTTTGTTGCTCATGCACGTGATAGTGAAGTTTGAGTGCACTGTAGTGTTGGAGTTTCAGCTTATTAAAAGTCCTGGTGAAAACCCGAAGAGCGGTGGTTGAGAAACTATGACTTGATGCCCTAAACCTTAATTGGCTGGGAGTCATTGGTGGACCCCCGTTACATGGACAATTGTGAATTCGATTCCCTCTAATTGCACCCTACAACACAAAAAGAGTAGTGAAATAAAAGCAGGTCCTGATCTATTGAGGTCAGTTAGTCTGCTAGGTATAAAAAAGAGCTACGTTGGGTGGAGAGAACAATTTGGTAGACTATTTTTGAAAAGTAATCAAGTTAACACTTAGGTTTTTGTGGAAGGTTTCAGGTTGGTTCTCTAGGAGTTGACATTCTTTTGATACTTGAATTTGCATAGTATACTTTCGAGACAAACATCGCGGATTTTCGATGACTTTTGGCTGAAGGTTTTATTTATCCTCATTACTTTTTGAAAACTTTTTGTTTTGGTGATATATAGTTCATCTTGCTTAGATTACTATTCTTCCTTCAATATGGAGGGACTTTAGTAATGTGTGTTGGTTGGGGGATAGGATTACTACCCAAGAAGTGTTGTTTTATATACCTTTAACACTCTATGTTTTGAGCACTTTTTGTATAGTAATTGGTCTAATTAACCCAATTGACATGTTAAGGACCTAGCAATGCTACTAATCAAATTTTGTGGCAAGTTTGGTTGTTTTTAGGGACTTTATATCTTTAAGACAGGGATTCACCCAGCAAGAAGAATCCATGCAGTGGGCTCGTAGCACCTAAGCCAAAAGAGAGCAAAGGTAATCCAAATGAAGTTGCAATGGCAACCTTGTTAATTTCGCACGCATCCCCCCGCGATATTTCCTCACACTCGCGCGAAATTTCCTACAACTTTCCTACAATCTTGACTTTTTATTTGTAAGTTTTTCTCCCACTCTTCTCCCTATGTAATAGTGTTTTATTTAGCCCTTGGTAATTTGTTATGGGTTTGGTGGGTATGAAACACCCTAAACAAGACTTATATCTGATGAAATGATCATAGTTTATGAAGTTTTGATTTTTCTCTGTTTTTCTTCTTTCTCTACAGCCAAACAATCTCTAAGAAGAGGATGAGCTTTAAAACCTTCTTTCCTCTTATAAAGAAACAGTAAAGGTTCCGACAGCATGCAAGCCTCACACTTTAATTTTAGAGGGTTTTCCAAATTATTGATGGTTTTTTCAAAGATATTTGAACTCTCTCAAGCACTTGAATGATCCGTGATTGATGCTTTCTGTGTCTGGCTTGGATGCTTATTGCTGTATCCAAGATACTCTATGAAGCTTACTGCATCTATGGGTTATTGGTACAGTATCTAAGATGTTTACCTTAAATTCCTAGGGTTCGATCCCTTCGATTCACCTCGAAGGTTGGTATTTAAAGCTCTTAGGGCCCATTGGATACTTATCGCTAGATCCAGTGATGTTCGTCAGTGATCATTTATGGACCATTGGAAGGTGAGTCAAGAAGATGTTCTTCACTATCTGAGACCATTAATGGGAAGCAAATACCAATTTTCAAGGATACTTATTTAGGGTCAGTTATTATAGCTAAACCAAGAATCGATTCGAGAAATAACTATATGTTATCCTCCCCAATGCGAGGAAAAGACTTGGAAAACCCCTCCTTTGCCTGAGAAACCTGAAACTTAGTGACCTGACACTCCAAGGGATTTGTTTTCATGTTTTAGTAAATTTTTATTTTTAGTTTTAATCACTAAAATCCCCTCTTTTTATCACAACCCAAATATCCAAAATGAAATCACCAGTATAAGCTTTATTTTCAGTCATTTTCACGAAGAAAACACATCTCTGTGGACGATCCTAGAACCACTATACTATAGTAGCTCTACTACGGTAGTATGAGGTATTAGGTTATAAATTTTGTTGATTAATACCCTACGGGCTACGAATCACCTTCTTCTTGGCAAACAAAATCGGAGCGCCCCTAGGTGAAGTGCTAAGTCTAATAAAACCCATGTCCAATAATTCCTACAATTAGACTTTGAGTTCCTACAACTCAACATGCGCCATTCTATGCAGAGTCATAGAAATAGGCGATGTACTAAGGTGTAACTCAATGGTGAAGTCTACATCCCTATACGGAGGTAGTCCCGATAGTTCATCCGGAAAAATGTCCTCATACTCACAATTCACCTGAGGTAGGCTCAACTCCTATCTAGCCTCGTCCTCTAGGGTAAGGCTTGTTAGCTAACCCATCAACTGCCCGTGCCATTTAGAGTCGTACACGGCTTAGGGTAAAGCATCGTGCTTATCCCCCCTGAAACATAAAACAATTACCATCTGGTGCGTAGACAATAACCCTCCTACGATCACAATCAATGACAACTTGATGTGTTGTCAACTAGTCCATCCCAAGGATGACATCAAACTCCGACATGTCCATGACCCTAAGGTCCATAGTGAGTAGAATCCATGATATTTCTAACTCACAATCCCAACATATTTGATCAACCCTCACCCTAGTTCCTAGGGGAGAACTCACATGTAATGGCTCTTCCAAGGTTTCAACCTTTAAGCCCAAATCTTCACTTATCTTTTAACGCCTGCATCCCTAATGCTTCGTGCGTCGTCCACCTCCCTCTCAATGAACATAGTTATCTTGACCATTAAGTCCATGTCTTGTAGGAGGATTCCCATAATTTTACCCCCGATGGACAATTTTAGACCATCCTCGTCTTTCACTTTGGCCACTGCGTTCAGGTCACATAATCATTAGCTTAAAGGCTAATTTAATTAACTTAGCCACGTATTCGAGCACTATCATCGTTCCTTGTTTCAGTTCTAGGAACTCTCAAGCTTTTGCATGTCGAGCAGATGACGGGAAATACTTGCCCATGAAGAGCTCATGGAACTCTTCCCATGTTGCCTCCAAGCCCCTTGAGGCTTTAACCCAATCCCACCATACTAGGGATTTATTGAATGGGGCTAGACATTCTCTCCTTGTATAGCTAGTAGCGCATGTGCCAACCACTAATAGACCTCAACATCCCGAACTATCTCGTTTGTTCTTTTTCCAAACCTCTCCTCTTTTCCATATACATTTTACCACATATATAATTCACACAATACATATCACACCCAAGGTTATGTTTTCTAATCCTAGTGTTTCTCTTTGTCCATATACATTTTACCATGTATATAATTCACGTAATATGTAACACACAATCAAGTAGTACAAAATATGAAATGCACAATGAATGCAATGGTCTAAACTCTTGCCCATCAAGTCCTAGGTAATCGCATACCTACGCCCTAATACCAAGCTGTGAAGCTGGTACTAGATCTATCAGGCACCAGGTAATCATAAACCTAGGCATTGTTCATAACTCCGCATGTCCTGCACTACGCCCACCAAGCCTCAGTTGTTCAGATACCTAAGCTCCATCACCGTCGCGGACGCCGGGTATCGATGGACCATAAATGTCCTTGGCCTACTCATGCCCTCAAACCCTAGGTACCAGATACCTAAGCTTTGATGTTTAAACTGAAGTTGGTATCAGATGCACCATATATTTTGCTTATACATTTAGTTAGTGTTGCGCCATACTAGGAGAGATGTCGAGCATGTCGTGGTAGGACCAACCAAATATGTTGGCATGTTCCTACATGAAGGACAAGAATTTATCAACCTCTTGTTGAGAAATGGAAGATCCGAGACAAACTTGCTCAAGTCAACCGAGCCAGAACGGATTTCAGAGTCTTCGCTACTCTAGCGGCATCTTACTCGTTTAGGCGAGCCTCACATCTCGCTGATATTCGTGGGTCGGGCCACCCCATGTGTGATTCCATCAGAAACATACCCTAGTAGCATTCTGGTCCCCTCGAATGTCTATATGTCCGGGGAGGGGGGGGGGTTGTTGGTTGTGTAAAAAAACTCAATGTTTGGTAGTTAGAGGATGGAAGAGCCGTCATAGTGTGGATCCAAGTACAACCCAATATTACGTTAAAGGAGGAAGGCTCGCTTCATCACCGTGGAACTTAATGAGTATCAGACCGTCTCTACTGCGGACGAGCAACAATTTACCCGCCAAGTGAGGTGGTATGGTGCCGCTAGTGCTCACTAGAATTCTCGCGGTTCCGGAGGATGAAGCATTACACAAGTCAGATCATTGTTGGGAGGTAGCGCTGAGGCGCCATCGCATCAATAATTTGCCTTATCAAGTGACTCCCACTTTTAAGGTAAGGACTGTGAGCATCATCATGTGGCATGGAGAATTGCCTCAAAGGGATTGGAGAATGTTACAGTCACATTGATAGGCCACACGTTGTTAGGGGTGTAATCGTGATGAATTCCCACACTAAGGTGCCTGAGGCCGACCCTCTTCTCGGGAATGTGGGGCCTACGAGTGATCGTGGCTCATATTATAGACCGGGAATTCACTCGAGCAATGGCTCTGTGGTGAGTTTAGGTCGCAGGGTTCAGGCTTCACGAGGTACCGCTGAGGTGTCCCTTCGCATCATTGATTGAAACATTCGTTGTTGGTAGCATTAGCTGGTCAAACCACGCTTTTATAGACTCAAAATTCCGGACCTGGCCCTTCGCTTGGGTTGGCTTTACAGGTCTGTTGCGAGGCAAAGCCTCCATGGACTACACGCGCGTGAGTGAGTCATGCTGGTTTATTAATTTTAGAGTTGTCGCCTAAAATTTAGATTCATGACCATGATCCATGACCCAACTCAGATCTTAACTAAAATTGCAAGCAAATGGAAGTTAACCTAGCTAATAAAAGAAGAAGAAAGATGCACAAATTCACTTAATAATCTTCTCAAAAAAAAAAAAAATGAAGACAAGAAAAACATCAGACTCTCAAATCTCTACCAAACAGCAGTTAACTTGTGAAAAAATGAGTGGCATATCTTATTTATGTAATGGTCACTATTCCATCCAAGAAGCAAACAAGATCTTCATATATTCCGCTGTAATTGTTTATCTGGTATGTATCAATTATCTTTTTAATTTATTTTCAACATTGGTATCAGAGCCTTCATGTTTGCTTTCTGGTATTAATTTAACTTTAAGTTTGGATGTGTTCTAATGATGGAATTGTCGAATGATTGTCGAGAGATTCTCGATTCCATGAATTTATGGTACTGTGTTTTTTTTATTTTTAATTATTCACATGCAAAAGATTAAATTGTGATGATGATTATAATAATCAATAAATATCAATAACAAAAACGAGAGTGAAGATTTTTCATCTCGAGGAATTTTTTATCATCACTTGAACTCGTATATTTTTCTTATTTCATCTCGTTTCGTACATCTCTTATAATTATCTCTATATTGACATTCGTATATGAGATCATGGGGAATAAAGAATGTATATTCTTAGTATATTTCTTTCTGGTATGGAGAGATTGGAATATAGAAATGTAGTTTTCTGGCCGCATTGCAAAAAGTATATTTCCCCGCAAAAAGTTTCACTAAATATTTAAAAAAATTTGAGTTAGAGATTCCACCGAGGGAGTGCTCAACCGAAGCGCTTTTTTTATTATTTAAATCGGCGCTTTTTTAAATTTAAACTACAAGCGCTTTTTTATTTAAATCAAGGAAGCTTTAAATTTAAAACTACAAGTGCTTTTATTTAATTTAAACCGGCGCTTTTATTTAAACCGAAGCGCTTTTAAATTTACCGAAGCAATTTAAACTACGCTTTTATTTAAGAGTGTGTCCTTCGCTCGCCAGCCCACCAGCCCAAGTGAATAACTGAAATAACGGCCACAAAGACTCGGTGGAAGCCTTAAGCTCCACACATGTCTCAGCCCAACTAGGCATCAACTGAAGTATACCCATTACTGGGCCCGCATCTCTGCGGATTAAGGCCCGGGGACTTACCAGGGCCCAATTAAGAGTCCATTCATTTTACCCTCATACACACGACCAGGCTCCACAAAGTATACCCATTCACTTTATTTAAAATCATATGAATTTTAATTTTGGATAAATGTATCCATTTCATTTTTTTTAATATATGAATTAGTATTATTTTATCAAAATAAGTGATAAAATAATATACTAATAGTTGTTTAAATTAAATTATATAATTTAAGCAATTGGTTAGTTGGACATTATTTTTTTGTGATTCCTTCGTGCAATTATTATTTAGGTGAATTATCTGAGTTTTTTTTCTTCAGATATATACGTAAAAATAATGGTTAGACTCATTCGCACACCGCGAGTCATACTGGACTTATGCAAAGATTAAAGTCATTAGCCGACCGAAGAGCTCAAAATTTTAACTAATCTAGCCTTTGAGGAAGACTTTGTACATGTTGTGAATTATATAATCAAGCTTCAAGTGAAAGTTCAAGAATTATTTAAGGTGAGAATTAAAGATGAGTCTCGAATTGGATGAAATTGAAGGTTTTGAGAAATGCTTTACCAACGTATTACCAAAGGCATTCTAGATTTTTATTAGATAAGAATGAAGTGGAAACAAACAGCATAACTTTGTTGTCTAAGCAAGTTTGTATTGGTCTACTTAAAAGCCTAAATGTGAAAAGGGAACTTAGACATGGGAAATTACTACCTTAAAATTCTCATAATCTTCCCCCGGTAGAAGAATAAGCCTAAGATTAAGTTTGTAGAACTAAAGAATAGCTTCATTAGCTCACTTCCAGTTAAGTTCAGACGTTTGTAAATATTATGGATGTTTAATATTTCATTAACTTGTAGTTGTTTGATATTTTATATATATATCATATAAAATTTCAATTTATTTCTAGCAATTTTGAGTTTGTTTTCAATATTTATGATTTATATTGAATTTTATGATAATTTGTGTACTTGAAATTGCACGTTTTTGATAAGTGTCTTAGAGTACCTTGCTCAATTAATTGACTTAGTGATAGTCTCACATTAGGATTTGAGAGGATGATTGGAAACGAGACCTTTTGATTCTAAAAACTCACATGTGATATTTCTAATGCGACACTAGATACTAGGTAGATATATGTGTGTATGGATAAAAACATTAATACTATGCAATTTATGTCTTACTATTAACTTCAGGTTTCTACAAACACAAATGTCTTCGCTCCAAAAACATTGTCACGAGCTTAACAAAGGTGAAAAGCTAAATGGTGATAATTATGAGATTTGGGAGCATGAAGATTCAATATAGCCGGAAGAGCAAGAAGCCTTGAGGTACTCAATATCAGACTGATGAGCCTGAGGCAGGGAATACGGCCCAACATAAAAGGGACCGGGAGGCTTATGAAGCCTGGAAGCGAAAGAATTCTCTAGCTCGCATAACGTTGCTCAGCAGTATGGAAAATGATATCATGCGAGAATTTAGAAGTTATGACTTGGCAATGGACATGTGGTCCGCTTTAAAAAATAAGTCTGTGCTACATCAAGAACTAAAACCGATCACTTCACGATCAGCCTGACACCTACAAAAGAAATCGATCATACAATGAAAAGATGACGTGAGATGTCAATATGATTTGTGGAGTTAAAAGACCGGTCATGTGTTGATCGTGACGAAAGCAACAAGTCCAAGTCAGACCGCCCGCTTCATTCTCGGGAGCATATGAAGATGATTTGACCCACAACGAAAATATCCGAACACTGGATGATGTGGTGCGCCATCTTGAGCTAGAAGAAGAAAGAATTGAATCTTCCAAACTTAATACAAATGTGTATATGGCTGAATCTAGCTTAAGAAAAGCTTATGGGCGAAAGCGCAAGTATCACGGTGGGTTCCAAGACAAAAACAAGAAGAAAGCTCATTTAACAAGAAACATGGCAATGACCAACACAGAAAGGAAAACGTTTTTTCAAGAAGAAAACATGGCAAGATCAAGTGCTTCAATTGTAATAATAAGGGCATTTCAGACGATTGCCTCGAACCTCGAAGGTATTTCGCTATACTAAAAGCAGTGAACTTTGCGAGCTAGTTCTGTTTGCAACAGATACATATCCTTTGTGGATTGCACTGTAAGTAACGTGACCATGTAGCGAAGGATAGAGAGACCTTCGTGAATTTCTCGCGAATACCACATGGAGCAAAGTGGATCTTATTGTAAGCAACAATGCAAGAGTCAGTAGCCTAAGGAACAGGCACATGCTAGTCTTGCGAGGTGGCTTCTGTTCCTTTACTATTGCATGTTCTCTATGTTCGGATTTGCCGAAATTTAATTTCAGTGTTGGTTCTGTTAAAACTAGGTTTTAATATGTATCTTGCTAAGAACAATATTGAATTGTCTCTAGGAACTACTCATTATGGATCTGGTTATGTATTGAATGGTTTTATTGTCATGGATACTGATTATTATGAATGTAATTTGAGTTATTCTATGATAACGTCTTCACATAATTCTGAGATAGATGTGAATTTATGGCATGCTCGGCTTGGCCATATTGGTCAAAATCGAATAGATAGGCTAGTTAAACAAGTATACCGCCAATTATGACAAAGTAGACTGTTTACTCTGCGGAGCACCGGGCCTGGTCGGGTAAAGTACCGTAAAACCATTTGGTAAAGGAACCAGAGCAGACTTCCCTTTGCAATTGGTCCATTCGACATATGTGGTCCAATGAATGTGAGAGCAAGGTATAGCTTTATTTATTTCATCACATTTAGCGTATGATTATACTCGCCTAGATTGCCTATTTGATAAGTCATAAATCAGAGGCAATAAGTTGCTTCCAAAGCTATATGAGCTTAGTTGAGAATCAATTAGATAGAAAAATAAAAGCATTAAGAACCGATCGAGGTCGTGAATATTTGTCTGATCAGTTTAGACAACTATGTGATGAAAAAGGAATTCAACATCGCTGACTATTCCAAGGACTCCACAACAAATGGTGTTGCGGGTTAAGAAATAGAACGCCTCCTTGAAATGGTTAGGTCTATGACGGTGTAATGTGCAAAATTTGTCAATCACTTTTGGGGTGATGCACTATTAACCCGCACATTTATCCCAACCGTGTGCCAGTAAACTAGTCTCTACCACTCCATATGAGTTATGGACAAAAAGAAAACCTGACCTAAGTGTTTTAAGACCTTGGGGATGTGCAGCTTATGTTCTTAATACCTCGCACCCACATGGTAAACTAGGTGCCCGAGGAAAGAAATGTATCTTTATAAGATACTCAGAACATTCGAAAGGGTATGTGTTTATAGGTGAACACAATAGTGGGAGTCTCACAGAATTTGAATCACGAGATGTCACATTCTTAGAGAATGATTTTCCTCAACAAGGTGATATCAATAAAGACTTGTCTTTCTATGAGACCATGGATTTTGGTGATCAAGACTCACTTCATTCGACGGGAGCATTTTAAGAAATATGTTTCCAACTCCAAGTGCGAATGATAATGATCTTGATCAAAATAGAAGTAATCCAAATGGGAGTACTAAACAACTAATGATCCCGGGTCCAAGTGGGAGCACTCGAGGATAATAGAGGAACTGCTCTTCCGTAACCTAAATCATGTAGTGGTAGACGCTGCATTCCTCATCGCCGTTTTGATTGAGGGTGGTGAAGCATTTGTAGCCATTACACAAGATAAAGATGAGCCAAGGAATGTCAAAGAGGCCTTCGTGCCTTGATAAGGAAAACTCGACAAAGCAATAGTGAAGAATGGAGTTCAGGAGATTCAAATCAAGTTTGGGAACTTGTTGATCTTCCGAAAGGACGCAAGGCCATTGGGAATAAATGGGTTCTCAAAATAAAGCGTAAGGCTGATGGCACAATTGATAAATATAAGGCTAGACTAGTAGCGAAAGGCTACACACAACAGGAAGGAATAGATTATGAGGAAACTTTTTCTCCTGTTGTGAGATTCACCTCATCTGCTTCGATACTAGCTAATGTGAGCAAGTATGGATCTTGAATATTACATCAAATGGATAAAGACAGCATTTCTAAATGGTGATTTAGAAGAGAAATCTCCATATGCAAAGTACTCGTAGGTTTTGTTAACGAAGGCCAAGAAAATAAAGCCAGACTAAGTCCATATGGCCTAGCGCCTTCAAGACAATGGTATATTCGCTTTCCATAATACCATCATATTAAATGGTTTTATTATAGTTCACGAAGATCATTGTAATATATATAAAAAGATCTATGGACAAGTTTATAATTATGTCTCATTATATGTGATGATATATACTTTATAAATTTAGTAATAACGAATATATCAATAGAGTAAAGGATGGTTATCATCAATTTAGAGATAGAAAGATATGGGTGAAGATTTGCTTATATTCTTGGGTTAAGATCTCGGAGAGATCGTTCAAAGAAATTATTGTCTGTCCATGAGAGTCGTACATCAATAAGATCCTTGAGCGATTCCAAATCTGACATTCCAAACCGTGATACTCAGTGCTAAAGGTGAGGGAAAGGTCTTAGCCGAAGAATGTGTCCTAAAGCTCCACGAAGAGAGAGTATATGAGAAAAGTTCCCTATACAAGTGCGGTTGGAAGTCGATGCATGCATGATGTGTACAGAGACACGATGTTGTTTTCTTGTTGATGGCATAGTATAAGCGGAATGTCAGTCGACCCAGGGACTTGATACATTGGGGATTAAGAAAAGGATACCTAAAGATTTTTAAAAAATTGCTATATTCATTGTATTCTGAAGAGGAAATGATGCAAATGAAGGCTACATGATCTCTTGGTGGGAGGAGCTTGAATGAGAGAAGAATACTCACGGGTGTCTTCTTTTTCTAACAATGGCGCTATATCGTAGCGATAGTAAGAAGCAATCCTGCATAGCCTTGTCCCTGATGGAAGAATTTGAATTTAACTGACTTTTCCATTTGCGATTTAAAAAAGCATTGTGGCTGAAAGTTTTTGATCACTTGTTTTAAATGCTAATGGTGGCTATTCGGTCTTAGTGAGTGATGATCAGCGGCAATAACGCCACGAGGACCCTAAGTGTCGCTAGCGCGACCAAACCATAGATATCAAAGTATAGCGCTGTAAAGACATGGTTGCACCTGAGAAGGTGAACATGAAGTATATCTACGGCGTGAAATACATGAATCCGCCAATAAACCAGTCCTCGAGATATATTTATAAACATGTATGAAATCTCAAGGATTGCGTAGAAATATGATATATAATATGTGCCCAACAATGTTCATGTTGTATTAATGTTCCAAATAATACATATGTTTTGTTATACGCCTACATTATGTGTGAGTGTTTAATTTTTATTGCTCGATTTAACATTCAGAAAAGTATCTCCGGACAGGATAAAGAGATTAGCCCTCTCCTGCAGATGTCGCCTCTCATTAATTTTGTAGTTGATGAGAGATGTTAGAACAATCATTAGCTTATTATCTGAAGTGATAATGATGGCTTAAAATATGAATACGCCTTGTTAACAAACCAGTGAGATCTTATTAAAGATTATCAAGTATGAATTATAATAAAAATTTTCACTTTATCTGTCTATGTTGCCAGATTTGGTTCTGTGAACATAAAAGTAAGACAGAGAACTCAAGTTAGACATTAAGAATATACAGACCATTATATCACGGTATTAATATTATATAAAGACACTCCATGGGGAAGAAGAAAATACCAACACGTGTTCTCACCAGCCATGTGCAAATTATGATAATATAGAGTAATCAAAGCTCAGATCTAAACTTTGATGTATGAGATACTAGGAATAAGAGCCTTATATTTATACCCTTATATTTCTATTCTAATTCTTAAAACTTAATTTAATACACTATTTAGAGTGTTACCAAAGGACATGAGATTAGTCTAGCTGGAGCTTTCAAAGCAAATTAAATTAAAGTTAAGAGATTTGAGAAAAGAGGAAGATTAAATCAAGTTTATCACATTTTGCTTTGTATTCACGCAGATAACAATTCATAGAGTGTCTATAATTGTGAATGATATATGATATATATGTCAGATCATTTGAGATTCGAATGATAAAATGATCTAGGTACCGTATACTTAAGTCTACCTTACGATCTTTTGTTTGTCGGTAGTCTATATATTCCTAAATGCATGATAGCAAAGAGCTCTCGAAGTATGCTGGTCACACGATCTATTTTTCTTGTATGAATTGGTAGAGAGTATAAGAGATGATGTTCTCTTATATGATATTAAGAGAGAGCATGGATCCCATTTTGTGCGAGCGAGATGTTAGATTTAGAGTTGTCGCCTAAAATGGATCCACATGATCCATGATCCATGACCCAACTCAATTTTGAATTTAAAATTGCAGTTAAATGGAAGTTAACTGCAGTTAATAAAAGAAGAAGAAAGATGTACAAATTACGAATAATCTTCTCAAAAAAAAAAAAAAAAATGAAGACAAGAAAAAACACTGCACTCTCAAATCTCTACCAAACAAAGAAGAACTTTAGATTGTGAAAATGAGTGGCATTCATTTATAATTACTATCTGATCCAATAAGAACAAGTATCTTTCATATATTCCGCTGTAATTGTTTATCTGGTATGTATCAATTATCTTTATAATTTATTTTCAACAAGGTTAGTGTGAACCGAGGAGGCTCTTAGCTTTCAGCTTCCCTATGATCTTCCCTAGTGCGGCTTCTTCCTTAACTAGACTCTTCACGGGATCCAGTTCACTGTTGGTCACGGAACTCGTATTTTTCTCTTCTATCTCATTTGTCTCGCCCTATTTTTTTCGCTTCCTGGACTGTCTCTCCCTAGGTCCCTTGTGGAGGCTACGATTCTTTTGGTCGTTGTGAGCGTATTGTCCTCTAGCAAAGCATATTGGTTACCTTTCTGGAATAACTCGTCGATTGTTGCGGGGATGAAGCGAGAGCTAGTTGAAGAACTGAATGTTGGGGCAGATAGCTTGTTTGACTATCTGCATCACTGTATATGTGCTCACGATGTCTAGTTGTAGGGTGGCTGCCCTTAAATGCTTCATGAAATCTCTGATTGATTCAGACCATCCCATCCTCGCGTGGAATAGGCTGGCCAAGCTTTGCTTTCTCCTGATTAAATGCATATAGTGGGTAATAATTTTCTCAGACAGAGCACAAAAAGAAGTTATCGAGTTAGATGGGAGTCGATGGAACCGGGATAGAGCTAGTTCGAACATATTGGATGGGAGCACCTTGTACAAGAGGGCGTTGTTGCCACTTTGAAGAGTCATGTTCTGGCATAAATGCATCAGATGGTCGAATTGGTCGACTATCCCATTGTACATTTGGAACTTGGGTAGCACGAAATGTGGAGGGGTGTCCTGGTGGAGGATGGAAGGGACGAATGGAGAGGTTCATATAATGTCTAATACACGTATGGTCAGATCCTGGTTCACTAGTGGAAAGGGGGATCAGTTTGCATTGACCTACTCCCTATCACCTCAAGCGATCTTGCTTCGCAGGTGGCGACGTATCGAGGGTTCATCAGTTGAGGTTGATCTATTGGGCCTGCTTCCCCTTGGCCCGGAGCAAAGGGGAGGCGTTGGATCCCGAGCGTAAGACAGCGACATGCTGGCACTCGGGTGGTCACCATTGCTGCATGAAGGACGACATTTTCTTCTCGTAAGGCCGTGTTGATTGTTAGGAAGGACGCTAGCTGCTGTTGATGGGACTCCTACGCTCCTCGAGCAACTGCTTTTGTCACAGCAATCGTTCCTCTAGCGTGGGTGTTAGGTTGGACGGTTCGACTTCCCCCATCATGTTCCATTGGATGGCAATGGAGGGATCGTTGTTTTAGTTGAGCAAGTAAGAATGTGGTGTAGGATAAGAGTTCCCACATACAGGCCTATGAAAACAAATGTCGTCTCAAATAGATTTGTATTTCTCTCAAATTGCAGAAAAAAAATTATCTCCCTAATATGATTACAAGGGGATGTTTTATACTATTAAAGTCTGCCACGTGTTACCTTCATGTTGGCTTCTGATTCACCTTGGTAGTGGGCTACATGGAGGCGAAGTGCATAGTGGATGGTGGGAGAATGGAGCGTGGGTGATCTATGTGGAGCTGGTTGTGTCTGGTAGTTTGATTGAGTGCTTCTGCTCGTGGGAGACTAGGTCTTAGTCATTAGATCTGATCGAGGTTGGATGCCACCTGTCGGTTCCAAGGAGTGATATGCCTAGGGTGGTGTGAGTGAGCTGAGGCTCAAGTTGAATTGCCCTTAGTGCTTGGTGCGGGGAGTCCTCGAGGTACTAAGCTCAGGGAAGGACTCGATGTGCTGGGTTAAGATTCACCTAAGATGGGTCCCGAGTTGAGCTACGCATTGGGCCTCCAAAGGATTGAATTGGGCTATGGCGCATCACATTCCAAATAATATATATATATATATATATATATATATATATGGGCTTGATTTGCTTGCAGATTTTAGACTCAATATAATAATTAATTAATAATGATACTACACCACAAATTTTTCCTTGTTTTATTAGGATATTAATGAAAGATATATGGAAGTTATCCGAGGGTTTACACCATGTCTATAGAGAAACTCATAGAACGGTATATTGTATCACCAAGAAAAGTATTAATATTATAGATTCAAGAATTTGGATGTCAAACTTCCCTAAATATGTCACAAATATTAGCTTTGAAAATTAGTGTAGTTCTTTATCCAATCGTCTTTATAAGCTTAGAGTTGTGTAGTTTTCCTTCATTAAAAAAAAAAAAAAACTAGTATTGATGAGACTCGAACGAGCAAGACTATACTAATTATTAGACTTATCAAAAATCTATTTTTATAAATTATTGAAACAAAAAGTTTTAAACGTTATGAAAGTAATGCTTCGTTACAATTTTTTAAATAGTTTTTTTTTTTTTTGGAAAACGCAGAAAATAGGTTTGATTCTTTTTATGTTCTAAAAAATGAGGAAGATAGAAAACACTAATTTAAAGAACAAAATGGGCTAGAAAAAAAGTCCCAAAGAACACCAAATGACAAGCCTGCTTTCAAAACTCCGTCTCAACAATATTAAAAACACTTTTAATACTTAAAAAAATAGTTTAAAGTGAAAGCTACTAAGATATAAGGGTATATTTGGTTCCTATTTTTTTAAAATGTTTTTTATGATAGTTTTTAAAAACACAAAAAATATAATTTTTATGTCTTCTAAAAACTATTATTATTACTTGAATTTAGTATTTTTATGTTCATTGTTTTTCATAACAAAAAACAATTTTTCAAATTTTTTTTATTAAGATTAACTAATACACTCCCTATAGCCGTCAAAGTAGACGGCGCCAATCAAAACTCTCATCTTCCATTGAAAGTCACAATCTTCAGCTAACCAACCATTAACACGATGCTGTTTGGATTCACATCCAGAAGCTTTTTTCCATTCCTTTCTCTTTCCCTTGTACTGTCAAAATCATGAGAAATTTCTCTTCCCTTCACAACCAAGTTAAAACATTTAGTCAGGTTTGGTCATTAAAGCCAGCGTGAAGAAAAAACGCGTTAAAATACATTTGGTCAGTTCGTCGAAAAAAATCTCTCCAAAAAAAATAATAAATAAAATTATTTAAAAACTTACATAATCTTAAATTATTTAATCCTTATATTAATGATTTAAAATAAATAAAATGAATTTGAAGTATCAAATAAAAATAATAGATTAGATTTAACTCTATTTTTATTTTCCTCCACTTTTCATTTTTTTTCTATTTTTCTTATCTATTTTCTTTACCTTGCATTTTTCAGTCTTGTATTTGGTACTTGGAAAGTATAAATGAAAAAAAAAAAAAGAATTATGCTTTAGGATTAAAGGGGGCCTTTATTTAATAAATAGTCCATCAAACTAATAAAATTAAACATAAGACCATATAACTTGACAAGACAAAAATGTCCCTTCATAAATTAACTTTCTCCAAACCAACCCACCAACACGCCATGTACCCTCCCCCACCCACCCAAATCCAAGACCCCATCCAACCTATTCAACATTCTATATATATATTTTTTATTTAAATGCAAAAAAATTATGATTTTTAATTAATTTGATAATATAATATCTTATTTTCGCTTATTTGGAAAATATATTTAATTACAAGATTATTTTTAAAATTTTATTTATTCATTATTTTTATTTTTTATTAAAATTTTATTTTGTATAATATATATATTCATAATACTTTATCATAAACCCTAAAATCTAATTTTCGAAAATGGTAAAATTGTAATTTTGGTCAAAATCTGTAATTTTTCTAGATCTCGGATGACAAAACTGGACTTCACCTAATCGTCTCGTGAAATCTTAGCTTATCACGTCGACTTCGTCAATTCTCAAACAAATAAATTTGCACGTTTTTTGAGGTAAATAAGCGAGTAGGACACTGACAAGATTTTGAGTTTACTACAAGGTGCCACATGTCGCGCAATCGTCAACTCAGTTCAAGTGTGGGACTCCATGGACATGGCAACACATGATTTGAGGGAAACTAAAGTAGATGGATAAGGTGATAGTGGTAATCATGAGCCACTTGGGGACTGACAAGTGGCGCAGGACATCTCACTTTATTTTCTATCTCTCCCAACCTATTGGGAGAGAGGGAGAGGAAAAGGCAAACCAGGTTTTAAAAGAGAGAGTTTTAGAGAGAGAGACTCCACCTTCTCTCTAAATTTTTCGACAATCGGATCATGTATCAAGCGGAGCAAGATAAGCAGCTTCATCCTCACTCGCAGCTGGCTCATAAAGACTCCTTCCGGGGAGTCGTGAGCTTCGACAAACTCCAAGAGCAGAAAGGTCTTCTCCTACTTTCGTTACTTACCCTAAGGGTTGTGTGGTGTTGTTGATGAGTGCCTAAAATTCAGAGTATACCTGCGCCATCTTAGGTTTTTAGCGTTATTTTAATACGCTTAAATATGTATTTTTATAGCTCGACACTGAAAGTATGGCAAGTTCTGCGGAACGCAGTGTGCAAATGAGGTGAAAAGAGCAAACTTTTGAAGCAAATTGGAACGCTGGAAAGCAATGCATGAAAGTGGCCGGAGCTGCCGCGACACGTCGGTCAACCAACGAAAAAAGTCAACAAGCCTTAACGCCGCGGATTTCAACGCCGCTGACGCGTAACGTCAGCGACGCCAGCCGATCCGCTCCATCATTAAAGGTACCCGCGGTTCAGACTGGCGCACGGAGGCGATGCGAATCCAGGCACGGAAATCCAGAGCAAAGAAGTGACACGATCTCGAAGAAGAGTTCGGATTTGTATTGTTTTCCCATTTTGGATAATAGAATGATGTTTTACATATTTAATATCGATAATTTTGTATTCAGTATGTTTTAGATCTATATCTAGGGTGTTGTTGAACCCTGTCACATGTTCATGGATTAAAGATCAGTAATTTATATTATTCATTGGTTTATAAAATTGTTTGCTCCTGCTTTATATCTATAATTCAATTATATGGTGATGTCCGCTTAACATTAGCATAACCATACTGAGATCCAGATTCGAGAGATGAGGATATCCAGAGACCTCAGCAGAAGAAATTTCTAAATGATTCAAATAGAGATATTCCGCATTCAAGGTGGCACTCGAGGTTAGAACATTTAAGCATTTCGAATATCTGAGTCAGGATGTAGATATACTCCAACTCTATTCACGAGATAAAGTGGATATACCTTTATAGAGGATATCTCATAAGTAAAGATCACTCGCCTATCAACAAATTATAAATACATTGAATAATAGCATCTTTAAGTAATAATCCATCGAAAGTGACAGGGGGAGACATAACCCTAGTCTTCAATACCAGTAATTCATTAGAACCAATAGCTTAGTTGAAATTTACACACTCAATTTCTTTCTTACAATACGTTTATTCAGATATTATCTAAAAAGCAAAACCTTTGTATTCAACACACCTGTCCCCGTGGATCGATATCCGTACCATTGGTACACTATATTACTTGGGGCTTAAGCTATAAAATTTGCTATATAGGCGTACATTTTACACACACCACGCTTTTCGGCCTATCAAGTTTTCAAAAGCCATGTTTGTGATAGGTTGAGATTGATATAGAGAATAAAGTAATTAGATATTACTCCGAATTTCTATTTTTACTTGTTTGCTATGCTGGTAATTGGGTGTCTTGTTGTTTCGTGTGTGATTGTAGTTTAGATTTGTTGAGTACATGCACCGACAAGATCGTCGACCAACATCTGCTTCGATCCCAGCCAAATAATCTACACAACACGCCGAGAACAGAATCGAATGTATCGAAATTTAGCAAACATGGGTGACAATGAAGAGCAGGATCTTAGCATTGAGCAAAACGAGCCCCAGAGAGGCCGAAATGGTAATCATGGAAGGAATCACACCTGTGCCGCTTATACGTACCGCATGATCCATCTATGTCAAGAAGAGTCGGCGCGCATCGCCATCGTTGTTCGTATTGTGCCTATAAGAAGGCCACTCATTCGTGCAAACAACTTTGAGTTGAAGTCCGTCACCCTACATATGCTGCATCTCTTTCTGCTCCACTGCCGCCTCATGAGAACCCAAATATGCATTCCACCAACTTCCTTGAAGTCCGCGATACGATCATACAATGGAGTTAATGAGAGGCACTCAAGTCGAGGTCGTTTCCACTCACTAGAGATAGGAGTCAAGCATTGGCCATAAGTCAGCCACCGACTCCATTACCTCATGGAACGATGAAGGCAAAATTCCCACTGCCTTCCTAATTTAAAATTGCACAACTTGTGCAAGATCAATACTTTTCGGGCAACTAGAGAGGAGAACCTGCAAAGGCACATTTCACTTAACCATCGAAAGTCTCACATTTGGCGTACTAACCAGATGGATGCAAGTCCATACTTTCTATAATGGGTCGAGGAACGTAACTAGAACAAAGGATTGATGCTCTACTGAGGAGCACTAATGAAGAAAACCACGGACCCTTCCATGAAATTCGAAGATGCCGCAACCAATACAAATCAAAGGGCTCAGTGGAGAAGAGATCTACACCAAGAAAATCCATGGGTGGCACCTGGAGCAATGAGGTTCTCAACAACTGGTTAATCATGTTGTACGCCTAACTGGGCAGTTTGATCAGACGCCATACAACAAATGCCATACGCACTGGGGAACTTACGGAGCTGCGGGGAATTCCGTGGAGGACAAGACACAGTACGTATCGCCATCGAAACCAAACAGCAGAGCGTGCTCAAGATGTGTCGAGGTTCAACTGTGAGCCAATCACAAGCAGTTAGCGACGTATGAGGAAACAATTACCAAAATCAAAACCGCGCAAGGCGGCGCTCATAATCAATCGTAACGGGTCAGAATAATCAAGGGTGCGGATGGAGGAACAATCATAGCAATATGCCATCAAACCGAAGCTGCTGGAGCCACCTCCAGAGTGGCGTGGATTTAGAAGCCCTGCACAGATGTTTCACCTCACACACCGCCTTTATGAATGTGAGATCATAAATATGCAGCAACAAAAGCCACCCAATTAAATAAATCAAGCAAAGACAAATTTGAGAAGCCTGGAGGTACAGATGGGTCAATGGCTAGTCTCTGTCGACGTAGCGCAACAGGTTCGCTACCAAGCAATTCAGGTAAACCCCGCAGGAGAAGGGAAAGAGTACTGTAAGGTTATCACTCTAAGGAGTGGAAAAGAGTTGGAACCGAGCCAAACTAGTGGTAAGAGAACTCAAAATTAGGAGAGCAAGACTCAAGCATTCAAGGACCGATGCAAATGAGCAACGCCGAGTTATGAGAGCACGCAAGGATAATAAAAGTAGGGAAGAACCGAAAGCAAATGCACAAAACAAATGAACTGGCCATACCAACTCGCATCCTCAAAGGTTGAAGAAAGGTAAGTTAGAGAAGCAGTTTGCAAAGTTTCTCGATATCTTCAAGAAGCTTACATATTAATATACCTCTTTGAGGCACGAAAACATGCCTAGTTACGCGTGAAATTCATGAAAAGATCTTATTAGTAAGAAGAAGTCGAGGAATATGGACCATCATTTAACTCGAGGAATGCAAAGGCCATCCTCGCAAAAGAAGCTTCCCAAAACTTCAAGATCCGTAGTTTCTGCTATACCGCTTTTCTATAGGGAATCGGGTATCTAGAAAAGCCCCAGACTTGGGAGCGCATCAACTTGATGCCGCTGGCGTTTAAAAGGCTAAAGTTAGTGGGAACCAAAATCGACTACGCAATCCGCTGCAACTTGCGCATGTGTCACACTAACATCCCTGGGTATAATCGAAAAATGTCCTAGCAAAAGCTGGTAATCTGTCCTTCCAAAGAGATTTCGGGTCATTCTCGATTACAAGAGGAAGAGACGATCGCTCCCATCATACTTGGTAGACCCTTCCCGGCCACGAAAAGCTCAAATCATGTGCAAGAAGGTGAGCTCAAATTGAGAGTCCAAGGAGACGATATCACTTTCCATGTATTCCACCTTATGAAGCATCCGTGATAATGAACAAATGAAGATATCTCGTAACCTCACTACACAGAGATGTTGCAAGGAGATGTGAAAACTCTCGTAGTGGATAAGCCTTCCATGGATCGTGACCGAAAAGACATCGAGAAGTAAAAGGGCATGAATAAGAATATTTCATCCACCTCGGTGCATGGGGTGTGAGCATTATGTGGGGATGCGTAAGCATTTCCTGCGCTCCTTCTAAGCATGTCGCACATTGAGATTCAGTGGTCACGAAGCAATCTGACATTAAATATAGCGCTTCGGGAGGCAAACCCAAGTTTTCTTTAAGCATTTTCCCTTTCTATAGTTTACATTATTGGCATTAAATTGTTTTGCTTTGACGTTTCCTTCCATAATCGTATCTCTTTTCGACGTTTCATTTGCGTGACCTTAATGATCAAAGTACTGCACGTCCTCATAATGTAGCATGTAGGTCCGTAGATCCATAATTGGATGAGGGAGCGTCTTTACCTTCAACCTTTGATGATTTTCTTGTGTGCTTGTTGAGTTTTCTATAACGCCGCGACGCTGACTCACGCCGCGACGCTGGTAACGCTATGGACGTATCAACGCCCCGCGACGCCATTTTGACTTCGGCGGAACGCCGGGCGACGTGAGATCCCAACGCCAGCGACGCGGGATTTTGAACTGCTGAACGTCACATCGTTGATACCCAACGCCGCACGCTGATTTTTAGCGTACCGAATGTTGCGACAAGAGGTGCCAACGCCGCGACGCTGATTTTGATATTCTCGCCGACAAGCTTCTCTAAACGTCACGCTGTCGTTAAGGCCCATTTCACTTCATTTTGTTCTACCCACCCATTCCCGATAAACCCTAGCTTCTCGTGTCGATATCTAACACCGTGAGTTCCCTTCCCCACCGGTCGGAGGCCTGGATTTTACCCTCTGACACCCTCGCTGCACTCCACCGGCACTCATCACCGTCCCTCTCGTGACCGCCCTGTGTCTCACATTCTAATTACTTTCCATTTAGGCATCCTCACACTGGTCTAGCCCTCCATTTCAGTCTAGGAGTTCGTATTTAGGTTCCCATTTAGGTCTAGGAGTTCACATTTAGGATCACATTTCAGTCTAGGAGTTCGCATTTAGGTCACATTGGGTGCACTCTAGGTGTTTGTCTGTTTGTTCGACCCAAATTGGGAAGAAGCATTGGAAAGTATTTCTCACATTACCCTACTATACCCTAAATTCCGGCCCTAATGTCCGGAAAAGGCGTAAATTTCCCTACTAAGGTGGTCGGTCCGGCCGAGGACCGCATCACGACTCTATGATGTCACACTGTTCGCGGAATGAGGTGTGGCCGCTGATCGCTCTAAGACCATTTGCAAGAACCGCTCATTTATCAAGGAGAAGGGAGCCACCACCTCGATGACTTTTCCTCAAGACGACAAGGCTGGCGGATGGCGCACTTTGCCAACCACCTCATCCAGCGGCGATGAGTGTGGTGCGAGAATTCTTCGCCAATCTCGCCTCCCACATCCTTAAGAAAGTCCGGGTGCGGGGAGTATTGGTCGACTTCAGTGCGGAGTCGATCAATAGTTATTATAGTCTAGATCATGTCCCTTCCTGAGCCGTTTACCCATTTTACGAGCACCTACTACTCCCGAGGTCATTCGGTATCGACCAATGGCCTGGGGGTGAGTGGAAGCTTAATAGTGAGGGCCATGTAGTCCATTTTAAGGCCAAATATTTGGCCTTTATACCTAAGGTCTGGCATCACTTCATCACGTCGCGTCTTATTTCGACGACGAACGTGTGTGAAGTGACAGCCTAAGCTGCCTCTCGCCTCAACTATGCCATCATACAAGATATACCTTGATGTCGGGCGTGCTATAGAGGATGCTATCCCATAACCGAAGCCAGGCCGAATCAGCACCCTTTCCTCATCTTTGGTTTATGCAAACGAGCCGGGGTGCCCCTCGACGACAATGAGGCGTGGCTACACCCCATTAAAGCCATCACCAAGGGAGACAAACTAAAGCACGACCCGAGGGGGTCTAATGACCGCCACGAGCGCCCTGACGAGGACAAGCTTCCACGACCATCGTGCCTCGCTTTGGACCCCTGGGCGATCCCCAGGAGGACATTGGCCAGTCCTCGTGTCATCCACCTCCACCACCACCACCGCAGAAATTTACTCTGAGGCCCATCCAGCCTCATCTCGACCTCGAGGGACCCTAAGTGGCTCCCACTTTCTCTCCGAGCGCTGATGATTCTAGGACGAGACCCAGGAGCACCGAGTCCTCCTCACCCAGGACATGGAGGCGCTCAGGCCGATATGGCGTGTCAGCCAATCCCAGGCCACTATTCTTTCGCCAGAAGAATTCCTTCAGCCCAGCCACAAATTTCTCACCCACTTGCCACCGCCGCCTACCACCAAGCAGTTGATCACTGTGGGAGTTCTCTTCACCCTCTTTTAGGTTCTTTTTTACTGCCGCTGAGGACACTGACATTTTGTTTGGGGTGTGGGTGGTGTTAGGGATTAGTTTAGTATTGTTTTGATTTTCGATTTACGTGGTAGTTTTGTTTCTACAAAGATGTTAGTTGTGTTTCCGTTTAGTTTCAGCCATTTTTTCAATTTAATTTGATGAGTCATGTGTTAGTTTTTGTTTATGCGGTGTGTTAGGTCATTCTATAATGAGAAGTTTCATGTAGGTAGTATGTGTATGTGTGCCATGCTGAGAGTCGAAGATCACTTTTGGACCGAATCCACTATTGACATGGAAGAACGGATGCATATGATGTTTGATGCTCGGTAATTAGGTTGAATAGGTGGGGAGGCTTAGTGAACCAATTCCGGGTAGTCAAGAAACTAATTCTCAATGACCCTATCACACTCACACACTAATGACCTTCAGGGTATGCATAGGTGCCGAGACCAACTACTAAAGCTCGACAAACCTTGGGAGTCTCTAACCATCTAAGTGATGGGACACCCAATCAAAAGAGGATTGCCATTGAGCCCCAACTAAAAAAAAAAAATAGGCTTGTGAATTAGAATAAGTGGGTCATCCAATCTAATCCCGGCACAAATTCGAGGGCCTTCAAAGCCCACGCCCTAAGCCAACTGGCCGGGAGTCATTGACTTTACTGCCCGCTACATGGGATATAAGATGGATCATTCCCACAACCTAGGGCCTTTGAGTTTGGTTGAGTGTTCGGGTGAAGTTTGAAGGGAATTTAATGCCTGGTGCCCTTAACCAATTGGTGGGGAGTCACCAATGGATCCCCGCTATGGGAACACTCATCTAAAAACTTCGGGCACTAGGTCTTCTTTTTTTTTTTTTAGGTATTTAGAAATATTTTAGATATTTTGGTATGAATAAAAAGGGTGCGTTCTTATCCTTTCTTAGTTAGCTTCTTCCAAATAGGTGAGTTGAGCTCAAGTTTGGGGGTGTCGAAACCTAGGTATACACTAGAGGTCATTCATTCGACGCACATGTGGTCCTTGGGAAGGTTATTAACAATATGGAATTTGAGGCACTAGTCACTTTTACCTATTTCAACCGAGTTTTTCCGAAAGTCAAACACCTGTATGCATCCTGTGAACTTCGAACAACACAGCAGCAATATGAGTCGGTCCAATTTGATCCCCTACTTATCGGCATGTGCATCACTATCTTAGTGTTAGACTTCAGTATGTCGAGTGTGTGTCCTGTTTAGAGTCCATTCTTGCTTGGGGACAAGCAAGAAATTAAGTTTGGGGGTGTGATGAGTGCCTAAAACACTCAGAGTATACCTGCGCCTATCTTAGGTTTTTAGCGTTATTCACGCTAATATGTATTTCTACCGTCGATACTGTAGTATGGCAAGTTCCGTGGAACGCAGCAAAATGAGGTGAAAATAGCAAACTTGAAGCAAATCGAGCAAAGTGGAAAGCAATTCATGAGTGGCCGGAGCGCTCGCGACGCCCAACGCCGCGACGCCCCCATCGCCGCGGACGCCCCAACGTCGCGACGTTGGGTCAACCAATGAAAAAAAGTCAACAAGTCTCAACGTCGTGACGCCCCCAACGCCGCGACGCTGCAACGCCGCGACGCCGCCACAGATCTCGCTCCCTCTCCCATCATTAAAAGCACCAAGGGTTCTGAAACTGAGAGGCATCGGAGGCGCACTTGATCAGCAATGTAAATCCGTAGCAAAGAAGGACATCGCATCTTGAAGAAGAGCCCGTGATTTGTATTGTTTTCCCATTTTTGGATAATAGAATGATGTTTTACATATTTAATATCGATAATTTTGTATTCAGTATGTTTTAGATCTATATCTAGGGTGTTGTTGACCACAAATATTCATGGATTAAAGATCGCAATTTATATTATTCATTGGTTTATAAAATTGTTTGCTCCTGCTTTATATCTATAATAATTCAATTATATGGTGATGTCTCGCCAACATTAGCATAACTCATATCGAGATCCGAGATTCGAGAGATGAGGATATCCGTAGATCTCGAGTAGAGCAGCCTTTAATTGATCTGCAACAGAGATATTCGACTCTAAAGGTGGCACTTGAGGTTGAACATTTTAAGCATTTCGAAATACTGGGTTGGGATAGAGATATACTCAACTCTATTCACGAGGATAGGCTGATATACCTCGAGAGGATATCTTGTGGCAAGATCACCTCGCCATCAACAAATTATAAATACATTGAATAATAGCATCTTTAAGTAATAATCCATCTAAAGTGACAGGGGGAGACATAACCCTAGTCTTCAATAACCAGTAATTCATTAGAACCAATAGCTTAGTTGAAATTTACACACTCAATTTCTTTCATAATACGCTTTATCTCGTGACATTATCTAAAAGCAAACCTCAGATTCAACACACCCGGTCCCCGTGGATCGATATCCGTACCATTGGTACATTATATTACTTGGGGCGACGCGTGCACCTTCGCACATAGGCGTACATTTTACACACCACGTTTTCGGCCTATCAGTTGTCTTGCCCTAAGGGGAATGGTTGGTCGTATTTTGAACCATGAGAAGCTGCCATATGGTAGTACACATGAACTGGAATTTAGAACTGGTTTTTGGGTGGGAAAGAAAGGAAATTTGGCAGTGCGTCCTTCTGGTAAAAGGTAGCCACATCAGTGACCTTGATGTTAGGCTTTTGAATTTCTCAATTCGGAGCTCTGTAGACCAAGTTATGGTCTTTTTACTCCCGAATGGGCCTAATAAAGTAGAGGTCGCCCATGTGAGGTTAACCCAAGAAGGTCAGCCCAGAGGTTAGTCGCAAAGGTTGCTCGGCCTGCAGGTCAGCCCAGCCGAGGTCAGCTAGGTCGAGAGGTCAGCTCGCCGAGGTCAGCTCAGCCGCAGGTCAACTCGGCTGAGGTTAGTTTCTCACAGAGGTCGCCCGGCCGTGACCGACCATGCGAGGTCTTCCAACTCTCTGACGACCATAACTTCTTCGTCCGAACTCCGTTTTGGGTGTTCTTGGACTCTATGGAAAGCCCATTGAGTCAAGAATCGATTCTTATGCCTGTGGAGGATAGTAGGTGTCAATCCAAGCTCATGAAGGTCAGGTCAGCTCGGCAAGTCAGGTCAACTCGGCTGGGTTTGACTACGTATGACCTCCAACTTCGGAAGGTCATAACTTCTTCGTCCGAACTCTGTTTCACGTGTTCTTGGACTCTATGGAAATCCCATTGAGTCATGAATCCATTATTATTCTTATGGAGGACATTAGGTGTCAAGATGAGCTCAGGAAGGTCAGGTCAGCTCGGCAAGTCAGGTCAGCTCAGCTGAGTTTGACTACGTGTGACCTCAAACTTCGGAAGGTCATAATTTCTTCGTCCGAACTCCGTTTCACGTGTTCTTGGACCCAATGGAAAGACCATTTAGTCAAGATTCCATTCATATGCCTTTGAAGGATAGTGGGTTTCAGGCCGAGCTCAGTGTCAAGTCGCCTCGGTAAGTCGCCGCCACTGGTTTGACTACCTCGCGGACTCCAACTGAAGGTCATAACTTCTTCGTCTGAACTCCATTTCGGGTGTTCTTGGACTTTATGGAAAGCCCATTGAGTCAAGATTCCATTCATATTCCTGTGGAGGACGGTGGGTTTCAGGCCAAGCTCGGTCAGGTCAGGTCAGCTCGGCAAGTCAGGTCACTGATCAAATGGGTTTCACCACGCGGTGACTCCAACTCGAAAGGTCATAACTTCGTCCGAACCTGTTTCGTGTTCTAGACTCTATGGAAAGCCCATTGAGTCAAGATTCCAGCCATATTCTTTGGAGGACATTGGGTGCTAGAGCTGGCCTTAAAGGTCAGGTCGGCCAGACCCGTAGGTCACCGAAAGCATGGTCAGGGCTACCATGTGTGACCTTGCTGAAAATCTAGGTTTTTCACCAAGTGTGTAGGTTGCATGGTTATGTAGAGGTGAATAGCGGGGATATGACATGACCATTGCATGGCAAGGCAGTGTGCTATGGTATTGATATGGTATGGTCGTTTCATGGGAGGCCATGAAAGGCCATATGGTTTGGCTCCAAAACTCGACCGAAGGATAGAGGATTTATGACCTATTCACACAAGACTCCGTGGTGGGTCAGTTTGAACTAAATCAAAGTTTCTTGCGCTTTTATTGGCCGCTTGACGTTGTGGCGATGATTTGAACCAAACATGCCTACGACGCTGGCTACTATGAGGTACCCTATCGATAGGTCTAAGATTGTGACCTTGTTATGGTTACATTGCGTTAATAACATGCAGTGTGAATATGACCTGTTATGTATGTTGTATGATGTATTAACATGGGTTGAGCATGGAGGAGAATTATATGTATCAATTATAATTATCCATGGTATGTTGAATCATTGCATGTGCACTTAGGTGGGGAGTAACCCATGTAGGATAATTCCACTACTGGGCATTGCTCACCCTGTCAAGGGAAAATTATTTTAGGTACCGAAGGTTCACCTGGGGATGGGACACATCCGAGGTCTTAGAGACGAAGAAATGGCTATATATGACCTTGTTATGTATTTTGTAAAAATCTCGGTAAAAGACCCAGTTTTTGGATAATTGTAAATTAACTCATTTTTGTATAAAGTATGCATTTTTGTGAGTATGGATGTATGGGCCAATGTGGCCATTTTACTATGCATAAAGTCTCATGATAATACATTTCACAAGTATTCAAGAAAGCTGATTCGTGGTCACACCCCTGCTACTGGGGCGTCACATTTATTTATGATTTGGTTCTATTTTCTTATTAATACTTTTCTATTTTTAAATTTTTATAAACCTGATAATTTTAAAAATAGAAATAAAAAATACTATCTACAAGTTACATTATTCTTTAAATAAAGGTAAAAAAAGTAATATAAAAATATTAATTATTTAACAAAAAAATTAGTGATAATCATTTTAGTATTTAATTTTAAAAGTAATATTTGAAAGTGAATAAAATTAAATATTTGAATATATATATATATATATATATATATATATATATATAATTTTAAAATATTAGTATTTATTTACATTTTATTAAATAGTCAATTATTAGATGTGAATGACAACATATTTATATATTAAAATTAATTTATTTCCATGGGTTAATTATACGAAATAAAAATAGAATAACAAATAAATAAAATTTTACAGAATAATCTTTCAATTAAGTAAATCTTCAAGTTCCTCTTAAGTTCTAAAGGATAAAAAAAAATAAAGACAAATAAGGGTTTGTTAAAGAATTAAAAAAAGAAAGAAGAAAAACATGGATTTGTTAGAGTGTACAAGGTAATTACACAAAATGTATAAATAAAATATACTAAGGAGTGTACAAGTTTGCATTTCTTATACGACTTATAATGATATGTCTTTCGTATGTTATATGCTAATACACTAACATATGTCATTATTTATATGTATTGGTGGATCCGTGGATGCAATACTTAGCTCACACATAAAAAATAACTTAGTACAAATTTATGTCATAAACTTCCCAAATTTAAAAAATATAAAAATTATAGTTGATCTCGTTTTTTTTCATTATTTTCATCACAAAAAAAAAAAAATTCAAAACATATTTTTAATAAGAAAAAATAAGGATTTGTTGTAATGTACATGGTGATTACACTAATGAAAACAAATGTACTAAATGTACAAAGGGATTACACGCTTGCATTTTTCATAGGATTTGAATATTTTTTTTATCGGAAACATTTTTCGTATGTTGTATGCTAATACACCAACTTAGGACATATTTTATACACATTCATTGAATTATGCATATATTAATTTTTTTTAATAAAGAAAAATAGAGAGCTTTGTTATAAACCTAATTTAAAAAAAAATTAATGAAAGATATTATCCTCATAGTTTTTATTATTATAAATAAAAATAATAATATTAAAAATATTCAATTTATTAATTTATTTATTGCTATAAATGAATGTATTTATATATTAAAAGTTGATTTGTTTTACTTTGTTTATTAAAAAAACAAAAATAATAATAAAGAAAATAAAATTTTAAAATAAAATTTTTAATTAAATATATTTTTAAAATAATGAAAATAAGATGTTATCTTATAAAATTAATTATAAATTATAAATTTAATTTATTTAAAATATGGAAAATGGAGACCGAATATTGATTGCAAAAAATAAAAAATAAAAAATAAAATAAAAGGAGGCTAGGTGCGTGTGACCAAGAATGGAGGGCTAAGAAAGGAAGAGCACGGCCTGGAGGTTGATGGGAGGCCTGAGGGTAGTCTTGGTATTTGGATATTTTATGTCCTTATTGTTTATTTTGTATATTGTTATGGGTTTTGACCTTGATTATGAGACTTTGATAGACTTTTTATTAAATACAAGGTACCTTATAACCTTAAAGCATAATTCCCTAAAAAAATACTAAAAAGAATAAGGACTTGGTTTTGGTTTTTTTTTAAATTTGTTCTTGAAAATAGTTTTTGAAAACACAGATAACATCAAAATAATGTTCTTTGAAAACTATTCTCGATCTCTCGACCAGCTGCTGGGTGCTTCCCCGTTGCTGTGACAAAAATAAAAATAAAACAAACCAAAGAACTAAACATATTTTCTCGCTTCATATCCCTTGCTGGTAATCACAACACTTTTCAAAAACAAGAATCAAACATGCCCTAATTTTCTTATATTTGATTTTCTAATAAAAAATATTAAAGAAAATTAAATATAGTTAAAATTACTTAACAATCAATGTATTCTTAAATTATTTAATCTTTATATTGATAGATTTTTTTTTACATATATTTATTTCTCAGATTATAAATTACGTAGCACTTATTCTCACAAGACTGAGTACGGCTCTTCTCTATGCCCGCCCGACCCTTTAACTACTAAGTCAGACCTTATTGACATAATGAGTTAAAATAAATAAAATTACTTTGAAATAACAAAAATAAATGTGGGATTAACTCTATTTTTATTTTCTTTCATTTTTTTTTCTACTTTTCCTCATTATTTTCTTTCCCTTGTACTTTCCCTCAAATTTTCTTATGAACCAAACATATGTAACATATCTCATTGCAAAGTAACTGTTTGTTTTGATCTTTCCAAATATAATAAAACCATAAAGTACTATACATGGTCGTTCAATTTCGTGATGGCATGGAGATCGGCATAGTATTGATCGATCCATCCTTCAATGATCTCGACCTCCGCCTTTCTTTGCATTACCAACCATTCCGGATCAGTTGATGTCGCCGCTCGTATATCCAAGCAATGGGATCCTGCAAATAGGGGGCGTCTATTATTTGTCTTTACAAAATATTAGAATATTTATTGTCTTTACCAAAATAATTGACTTCGTTTTCTACAATTATGTACCTTTCAAACATAGCATATTCCAATGAGTTGAATTGGTAATGATAGCGCTAGCCATTCTAATCCATACCTTCCATACAATAGCCATCACTTTTGATTTTTATTTTATTTGTTTGCTAGCTATGTATGATACAGCCATTCTAGATAATGTATGTGTGGTCTAGTATGCAATAGCTTTGATATTTTTTATGCTTTTTTTTTCTTGTATATAATAATAATTAAGGTTGGAAAGAGACTTGAGGAAGCATACCATTGACTGTGATAATGGCAACTACAGAATGGGATATGTTCTTCAACACCCTACAAATAAACACCCAAAAATCAAATTGATAGATATGTCTGTGTATACAATGTTGAAATAAGAAAACCTGAAAGGAACACAGATTTATATGAAAATGGGAAAAACTACGAGTAAAAAGGAGAAATCCATTATTTCAAATCGAGTACAAAATTAGCAACTATGACATATATGGGTGCAAGAATGAAGTATTGTTGATAATAGAAAAAACCACAAAACCCTAAAAATACCATACAATACCATTGAATTCCTCACCATATTATCGAATTCCTCAAACCCTAAAAAATATATCATATATTTATAAGCATCTTAAAACTAAATTGGTTCATACCCCAATAGTGGATCATGGGATAAGGGCTATCGACCCGATCCTTTAATTAAAATCCCTAAAAAAAAGAAAAAAATTCATATATTCATGGACATCCTAAAACTAAATATAGTCATACTCTATTAGCGGACCATATAATGAGGGCTATCAACCCGATCCTTTAACTAAAATCTCTAAATTAAATTAATGATGTTGCACCATATAACTTTTGGGATCAAATCAAATAGAATTCGGGTCATACAGCCCTAACTTACACAATTATGCTATCCCTTCTAAAACAAAAAGAAAAACAACTGTAGAATGAGCAGGCTGTCCTTCCTCTTACCCGCCAACGCTGTAGGGATCTCTGAGCCCGTTTGAGAAGATGATGTTGCTGGCAAACCTACGGAGAATCAATTCTATATCCTACATCAATTGGCATAAAAATTAATTATAGAGTGACCATTAATAGGAAATTATATAATTAGAAATGCTCTATGGAAATTAAGATGCATAATTACATGGCCTCCGTAATAAGACGTGACCCAATGAGGACGAGGAGGGACACCATAGAGGCTTGTGCAGTCCCGGCTGTAAGCGGTTAGATTGAACGGCGCCGGTGGGAACATGGTGTCGTTGTCGCCACGCCCAAATGGTATCACTATCTCACTGCATGTCTGTATGCCCACAAAATATCAAATGGAGTATTAGTTTCTGTAAGGTCGTGTTTCCTTTCCTGGAAAGTACTAGATAGAAAAAATTATATTACAGGAGTAAGTGGTTACCTGCCATTTCCATCCTTCAATGGTTTCAATCGAATAATCGGTGGTGTAACTGGTGTTATAACAAGAAAAGTTTCCTCTAAGAGCAACAACACCTGCAAATACTCGGCTTAGAGTATCGTTTCCTTCCGGCGCTCCATCAATCCCACCGCACACCAGACTGATTAGGTAGCTTGGCGGATCATCATACTGAGCTGCAATATCATATGTTCTTTCCAAGAATTCCTTCAGCTCACCCAAATTATTCAATTGACTGAAACAATACAGGAACAAATTAAAGAGTCCCCAGATCAGATCTTGAGCTTCTGAATCTGAGAATATTAAAGTTGGACGACCAAAATTCTGTTAGATTTAATCCGAAAAGTTTCATCATGATTTTTTTATGGATTTCAGTGAGGGAATCAGTTTTGATGTATTTTTAAGGTTTGTGGAATTCAGAGATATTGTGTGGCATTTTTTAGGGTTTTGTGGGTTTTTCTTAATAAATACAATACTCCTATCCCTATCTTGTATCCATACTTAGGGTTTTCGCATAAATCTATATTGCTTGTATTCGTTTTTTCTTATTGCATAGTCTTGTCTTTTCTTTAATAGAGAGCAAGGAAAGAAGATTATTCATATTTGTTTACTCGCAAATTCTGAATTTGTTGCCCAGGATTGAAAGGCCGTTGGGCTCAGAAGCAACCCTGTCGATCTCAGACCATGATTTTCTTATTGTTCTGTAGCAGCTCTCACTAACTTCCTGCAGTTAAAAATGTGACCTTTCTTTTATCCTAAAATTTTCAAAAAGAAAATTAAAGATAGAAATTGAGTGATTCTTACTCTGAAATTCTTGGTGACAATAAAATCGTATCCATTTTGGGGAGTTATGTCATCAAAATATAGTATGGGAGCAGAGGAGGCCAGAGCTCCAAGGGCAACATGGGGATACTTTAGCCGGAACCATGAAGCAAGCACTAGAATTATGTATGAAAACAGAGTTTAAGAACATATTATATATGAATAACACTGAGATGAAGTTTGGACATAATTTAACCTACTTCCCCCATAAGAACCTCCGAAAACGATGACAGGGGAATTCTCAGCAAGCAATTTCCTCTTTAAGTATAAAATCACCTCAGCGTAATCAGCAATAGCTTGAGCAGAGTTGAAGTACCCTAAACTGCTTGCATCTTTGAAGGCTTCCTTTCTTGATCCAAATGGAATTGATTTTCCATAATACCTATGCTAGATCAGTTTAAAGAAAAGAATTTCAGTCATCAATCCCTGGGTGGGCCGATTTCAAAATTAATGTAACTAATTAATTAAGCTCACCAAATCATATAATTACCTCGATATACACCAGAAGAGCCTTGAACTGGGGAGCATTATCTGTGAGAAATCCAACAGCAGGCAAGTCATAATCCAGGTCTTCTTCTGCACCAAGAAAAACAAATATGGGGGCACTGGCATTTGCCCCACCCCAGTACTTGAAATTCATCACATATCTTTGTTGGAAAGTTGAGTAGCTTTCTGGCCTGTAGTTGAAATGATCTAGCGTCTGATGGTAGTAAGAAGTTTGCAAGTCTTCAGAAACAGGCTCAGAGAATTTTGCAGGCTTTCCCAGAAATAGGGGTCTCTTCACACTCAGCCTAGGCAATATTTTAGCCTGCGCAGCACTTATACAAGTAGTATCAAAGAAGAGCACAATGATGGCCAATATTGAAATAAGCCATTGCTGTGACTGTATTAGAGAGGATCTGTTCATGGCAATATGGTCAACAAAAAGGTTTTTGGGATTTGCTATACCATCTGCATATTTATTTATATACAACTCAATTGTAAAGTTTTTTTCTTCTTATAGGTTTCGTTTGGAAGCCCAAAGTACTAAAGAAAGAAAATATAAAAGAAAATTGAAATGAAATAAAATTTGGAGAAAAAAAAAAGTTTGAACTTCATAAAGTAATTCTATATATTTATTCAAACTAATTTTATCTGTTTCTCTTAATTATATAAGAACTAAGAAATTTAAAAATACGTAAACCTTTGAGGAATTTCTATTATATTTTATTTTCTTTTACATTTTAAATGGTAAAATCAAACATGATAATAACATTTTCTTTAGTTTTTATTTTTATTTTTTTCCCTCATACTTTTTGGGGTCCAAATGGAGGCTAAATGAAAATACATATACTAATGGATTAAAATGTTGAACTAAGCTCCATAAGCAATCTAAACCATTGATCATAAGTCAAAGTAATTAACGGGTTGTTGGACCCCATGCTAACTAATTAGTGACAAAGTCGTACTAATTAATTGTTTGAGAGGTAAGAAACCCTATAAGACAAGTGTTAGGTTGCTTCAGAGACAAAAAACCTAAAAATCTAGTGTGTGGAGTCTATAAATAGACATGCTCTCCTTAGAGGCAAAATACACATAAACGGGTTTATCTCCTCTCGTATCTAGTAACTAAGCATGCCCACATGTAGATTTGTCTCGGCTAAAATAGTTTGAAAGGTTCAACGCAAATGTTGGTAAACCCTGTGGTTGATGACACTAGTTTGTCACACACTTAATTCAATTAATTTCAAGTAGGTGTGTTAATTAATTAGTACAAGAGACATAGACTAAGATATGTCTTTTATTTGTCAATGGTGAAGGCCAACAATGTTTGTCAATTGGCCGACTTGAATTAATACTAGTCTAATTTCAGTGACGTTTGAGAAAAATACATACAAGGGGTTTATAAGTCTCTCAAGATAAAGATAATAATAATAATAATAATAATAATAATAATAATAATAATAACTTCGCATGATTTCAATCAAATGGATTTCGATCGATCCCTATTATTTTTTGAAACCATATTTTTCGAGTGAAAAATGGTATAAGAGCCCAGAGTTCTATTTAAAGATTCCTAAAATATGGAAACTTGTGAATGCTGTAAAAATTATATAGAAACTATAAATTTAGTTAAAAATACCTTAGAAGGACTAGAAAGAAATTTAGAACTTAAACTATTTAATGTTTAGTGGGATTGTGACGGAAGTAATACGTCAAAAGATACATGAGATAGAACAAGATCGATTAAGAATAGATGGAGTAGTTAGAAATCTTGCATTCATTTATACCAATTATGGTGATCATTTGGTATATGATCATAATGATGAAGATTGAACCATAAATACTATTACCCTACGAAGATTTTCCAAATAGTACTAATGATTTAATAAAAAATTTAAAAATAATACAAGATACAGTAAAATATTATGGATAAATGATTAAATAATTACATTTATCTGTAGAAAAATTAGATTTAAAAGTGAATAGATTACTGGATTTACCAACTCCTTCTAGAAGCTCTATTTTTTAGCAAGGAAAGGGATTTACAAGTGAAGAAATTAAAAGATTCTTTAAGAAGAACTAATGGATATCGATTCAGCAGAAAGTTTTGATATAGAAATATTGAGTAAAGCTCTTGAAAAATTGGATATTCCTACATTTAATGTAAAAATGGAGGAAAATCCCATGGTAGATATTCCCGAATCATCTAGAGGATTTAGACCTAGATATATGAGAACACCTACTGCAAGAGGTACTGTCTCTGTTTTTGGAGCAGTAAAAGAAGAAACCAATTCACCAATGCATAAACTAAGACCTGAAGGAATAAATCCTTTTGGAATATACCTTGATTTAGATTGTAACCCAGATATTTTGTCTACCCTGGATAGATGGGAAACTTCTATAAGATTAGTCATCTCAATCAATAGAATGACGGATGATGATGCAAAACGATATATAGGAATGGCACTGATTAAATCTGCCTTACAATTCTGGCAAAACCTAAATCCTGTAACAAAAGAAATTGTTTTACAAGGAAATAATATCTCTGAGATCTTAGCAAAAATTGTACATCTTTTAAGAACAAAATTCTTAGGGGAATGATATATTGATAGAGATTCTCCTCAATATGCTGAAAAATATGTTCATGCTTTATTAAAGCTAGAACTAAATGACATATGTCTTATAGACAACTATATATGTGTCTTTCAACATTATTATTATCATATTTACGGAAAGATTGGTACATATACCATGTACTTAAATATGTTCTATACAAAGATACCAAACCCATGGGAGTCTGCACTAGTTAGAGATTATACTTTTGTAAGTTCGGATACTTTGGAAAGAAGAATTTCCTTTTTAAAAGAAAAATTAAGCCATTGGTGTCACCAGGCATACTTAGTTAAAAAGGTTAAAACACTTAGAAGGGAAAATATTATATGTTGTAATGGAAATGATTTAATAATTGTAATAGGCGAGTCAAAGAAAACTTATAAGAAACAAAAGAACTTTAGACATTCTAGATGATTTAATAAAAGATTTAATCCATGAAAATACTTTGTCAAAAGAAGACCAAACTATTTTAAAAGAAAACCTTGGATTAATAAAAAAACGAACAATTTATAGGAGAAATCCTATTAAAGTAAAAGAATGCAGGTGTTATTCCTGTAATCAAATAAGACATTATTCAAATAAGTGTCCGAATAGATTTAATAAAAAGAAAATTAAACTAGACAATGATATTGAAAGAATGATAATTGATAAAGATTAATAGATTCGAAGATTTGGATGAAATTCATTCAGAATAATCTCTTTATGAGATAGAATCTAAAACTGATACTAGTACTGAAGAAGATTCATAATGAGTGATATTATTGACAATCATATTATAGAAAATCTTGGAGATTTTTCTCAAGATTTACTAATTGATAGTAATTTATTTAAGAAAATTAAAAAAGCGGATTATAATATAACTGAGCATTTAGGATTTAATATAAAGCTTTGGGAAAGAATCGGATTAAAATCAAGAAAGCATATCATGTACTATGGGCTTAGCTTAACCGAAAAGGCTTTAAATATTGAAGTCACATCTAATAAGATTGAAATTCCTTTAATAGAAAAAAGGGAATTATTAAAAAGAATTGAAAAAACAAATGATGAAGATAGAAGTAAAATTGGTTGGATTTATATAGGATCTATACAAATGATTATCAATGCCTCCTTTAGAGAATGAATTGATACCCCAATAGATTTAGCACTTTTAGATAATGGAATTATAAATAAAAAAGAAGCAATTCTAGGTGTGATTAGAGGAAATTTAAAATATCAAAATTTGATTTTTAATATCTATCCAAAAATTGCTTATAATCTAGACGATAAAGATTTTGATAAAATGCTTAGTTTAATACAAGATTTTAAAAGAACATGTTTTATGAAAGAAGGAAATAAACCTTATTCGATTACTTATAAGATTGCTTATGCATTATCAAATACTCATCATACTAAGTATTTTGCACAAAATGATTATATAGATATACCGTTATTGTTCCAAGATATTGGAAGAATATATCCACCTGAAAAATTCACGAATTCATTTCGCAGAAGATTTTCTATTAGATATAGGTGACAAACCAAATTTAATAGATCATAGACCTTCTTTGTTCAAACTTATCTATTACAGATAATAAGATTCATCTTAATAAAAGAATTACATTTCAAAGTCTTGAAAAAAGTATTAAGATTACCAATTATAAAATTAAAGGAGATTATTTTGACGGATTAAATTGGAAACAAATTGATATATTAGTTGATGTTGGAGCAGCCACCGGTTATATGTCAAAAAGTCTAACTTTCATGTTAAGATTAGAAGATTTGGCAAAACCTGTAAAGTATATAAACTTTAGTGGAGAAAAATTTAGAGTTACTAAATTCATTACAGTATTGATTAGGTTATCAAATCAAGAAATACAATTACCTTTAATGGTAGAAGATGAAGGTAAAAATGATACGATAAGTATCATGCTAGGAATGACTTTCCTTGTAAAATGTCAATCCTAGCGCATTACCCCTCATAATTTAGTGATAACCCTTGACAACAAGGAAATAATAATTCCAAAATGACCAATTATATATTAGTAGGATTAACATACCCTGATTATAAAGCAGAAAACTTTGTTGCTTATATTGATTTAGGATCAGGTTTATGTCTAGCTAAAGAGGATTGTTTCCCCAAACAATACCATGAAAATTTACCCGGAGTACAAGGAAAAGATATCTCAAATAATATTATAGTTCTACAACAAGGATTAAAAAACCTAAAGATTGTCATTGACAAATATATTGTCAAATTACCCTCTATTTATTTTCATTTCACGTGATGTGATATTATACTAGGAAATAATTTTCTTCAACAGTTTCAAACGATTGTTCAAAACAATATTTATCACTACCTTCGATTTAAAACTCCTTGTAATCATTGGATTACAAATTTCATTCGATCAAAACGTGCCTTGCACCAAAACCCTATTCTTTTACCCCTCCCAAATTCAACGTGGTGACATGTAATTCCTCCGCTTGATTTCCATATCAAGGATTTCGATCAACCCCTGTTATTTTTTGAAACCATATTTTTCATAAATTAGATTTATGCGAAAATATTCGTAAAAAATTAGAATCCCTATATGTAGATAACCCACATACCTTTGGGATAATAAATGCACTTTATGCATCTGAGTTAAAAGACTCAAATAAGATTATTGTAGTTCGACCAACGAGACACAATGAAATCGGGACATGTAAAAGAATTTCAACACAATAGATAAAAGAATTGTTAGATTTAAAATTAATTGCACTTTAAAGCCCACATAAGAAATTCATCTTTATGGTTTGAAATGTAAATGAGACATTGTAGGAAAAGCCTGTAATGGTTGTAAACTATAAACAATTAAATGATAATACAATTTTTTATGGGTACTTTTTACCTAACAAAGAAACAGTAATACATAAAACTAGAGGTAAGAAATTACATTTAAAATTTGATTGCAAATCAAGTTTCTATCATATTAAGATGGCTGAAGACTCCAAGCCATTAATTGCGTTTAGTACTCCACAGGGACATTATGAATGGAATGTATTACCTTTCGGATTAAAGAATGCTCCTCCAATTGTGACGCCTAAACTTAGGGTCTTTTTTTTTTTTTTTTTTTTTTTTTTTTTTTTTTCTGCCACTGCTCAAGTCTATCTCGATAGAATTCCCTTTGTTGCGCACTCAAAGGCCTCGCTAGCGGTGTCTGCCCGGGTCTCATGCGTGTTTCGTCTCGGTCTGTCGCGAGCGCATGACCCGTCTACAGACATAACACTTCAACGCCACACTATAGCGCACTCACCCTTCTCGCACGCCTAGCCCTATCGTGTGAGGTAGAGCTTTCTGTCGTGGCCAGCTCTATCGCGACATAAAAATCCCCTGGCGCGAAAGAAATTCTCTCTACCTTAGCCAACTCTATTGCGACATAGAATCAAGCCTGCCTTGACATACTCTCCTTGCCTCGCAACTTATCGCGACATAAAAATACCACCATGATAGAAAATCTTCCTCGTTTAGGCCAACTATGTCACTATTACAGAATTGCTCTGGCCACAACACAAAACTTCTCCATTTAGCCACACTCTGTCGTGATATAAAATATTCAGTCGCGACATAAAAACATTCTGTTGCGACAAGAGACCCTTTGGTCTTAGCCAAAACTCGCCGGACATAAGATACCCCTATCGCTGACCACTCACGCATTCACGCATAATTACAATTTCCTGTCGTGACACTACAATTTTCTATTAAGCATCTCTGGAATCTCTTTGGCCTTAACTAAGCCTCACAGAACAAAGAAAGCTTATGTTGTGACAACTTATGGCTTAAAATCTGAAACCATGTCGTGACACAGTTATTCCTGTCATGACACAAAACCAAAAAGAACTCTGAAGCAACCATGAATTCCCTATCGTGACCCAAACCACAAGAGCCTCGTTCTGGTATTTCCGCACTGTCACAACCGTGAACTCTATCGCGACCCAAACACGAGTAGCCTATTTTGCATTTCGTGACCTCAAACGCCTCCTAATGCATTTATTCAACTCTACTACTCTATACATATTATATGCAGATAAAATATGGGAAAAATTTCAACACAATATTGAACAAGTCAAAATAAGCTTTATTACAAACTTCTCATTTACATATACAAACCGGGATAAATCAGCCCGTAATTTTATGAATTACATAACAAAGCCAAAATCTGGCCTTCTTCCCAATTAAGACCTCAAATGTGTCCACCTCCTGGTGTACCTCTATCACTTGAAAATGTTTTCCCATGACGGGGTGAGCAATGCTGAGTAGAGGAATTCTCCTACAAGAGCTACTCCCCACCTAAGTGCACATACAATGGAAAACACAGACACATTCAAGTAAAAATATGCACATTCCTACTCGAATGTCTATATGTCATGGATGAGAATGCGACTCACCCTATCCCATGTCCCGAGTCCTCACCAAATCCCTCACACATGCAATTTCCAAGTGTGAAAACCTGTCATTGGTGTTTCACCCAATGATCATTTCCTTCAAAACAAATCCTTTTTGTTTGTAAAACTCATAACCCATTGGACAAACCTCCAACATTCATTTGATTTGATCAAATCTCGTGTGTTTATGCATTTGTGGGCCATGGATTTTCGGGTTGACACCGTAGGATGCCAAGACGCCTTTCCGATATTTTACGAAGCCACCGCTGATGATTTGTCGACTATAATGAATCGGCTCACCCCTGAGGGTCTACCCCAACTTGCTCTCGCCTCTAACACACGATTTTTTACGTTATGCAATCGTGAGACTCATTTTCTTAGACGTTGTCCCATTACCGAGCTCACCACTTCTTTACTAAGAATGATAAATGACCACAATTCTGCACACACCAAAAACTATGCAGTATCCTCGTGCATATGAAATGCAGAATGTCATTTCATGGATAATGAGAGCTACATGCAACATTAATAGATCATGGATAATTATATTTTCTACACATAATATACATCCATCATGTAATCCATGTTAATGCATCAAATATGCATATACCGACATGATTTTTCACACAACCGGCATGTTATTCACACAAGCAATAACACACAAAGAACTTTGATTTAGGACCCCAATTCAACAAGCGCATCATAAGGTACGATCAACACCTCGAACCGGGCCCCGGGTCTAGTTTACTTTACTATCTTCCGCATTGGGCCAAAACGGCCTCTTAACCACCAAAACACACAACAAAGCCCGAAGACATCAGTCCCGAAATCAAAACCAATCCTTAAACACAGTCTTGGACTGCTCGAAATAGTCCCAAACCTTCCAACATTGAGTCCCAAAATTTTGGGACTAAACTGCACGGCTACTCATGGCCCAAAGAACCCCATGCCATTAAATGGCTCTTAGACCAAGAATAACCAAAGTGGGAGAGAAACCCCAACCTCTTAGAGTTTGGTGAAAACCCCATATTCTTGTACTTACGTGAAGCTCTCGTCGCGTAGTTGAACTTTGTCTCTTGCTTCAACGAAAACCGGCGGCCCGATCTCTGTAGATCGTAAAGAGAGGAGGAACTCCTTTTCTTTCTCTCTCTCTCTCTCTCTCTCTCTCTCTCTCTCTCTCTCGTTTTTGTTTTTCTCGTGTGAAGAACCTGGAAAAATCCTATTTTTTCTCCCAAAATCCACTTTTGACTTTTCCTTTCTTTTTCTTTTCTTTTTCCTCCTTTTTGATTTTCTTTCTTTTCTTTTCTTTCTTTCTTTCTTTCTTTCTTTCCCTTTCTCTCTCCACCGAACACCCCTTATCCAAAGACTTGGATTTCCTTTCTCTAGGGGTATGACACATGGCCTCCATGGGTCACCCCTTAGACTTCATCTCCTTTTGTTTCACTTATTCTCCACATAACACACTGCCTTAATGCAGCCAAGTGACTTTTCCTTTTACTATTCATGCTCCACGGCCACACTGACATGCATTAAGCCAGAATTGTTACACCAAACGGCTCCTATGCCATGTGCACTTCTAAGCTACCATTGTGAGAGCTTATACTACGCTATATGACACCACTCGTGTCACTCAACACCCGACAATTTAAAAACACGAATCGGCAGACTTAATTCGACTTAAATTCTCACTGCCCCAGACCCGACGAAATCTCGACAGCTTTAATTCGATTTAAATTCAATCGTAACTAGATTTCGCAGACGATTCCAACTGCTCCATTTCATCATCCTAGATCTAGAAAAATTCCAAGTTTTCAACTTGTACTATTACATAAATTATCGTCTTACCATTTTTCAGAAAAATTGAATTTTTCCCGGGTTTTATACAAATATTCCAAAGAAAAATGGATGATATATTTAAAGAATATGATTTTATACATGTTTAGCGCTACGACATGCCGATATCTTCAAAAATATGTAATTCAACATCTTAAACATTTGGAAAAATTCGTAGATCTATGTATAAGTATGGAATTGGTTTATCTAAGAAGAAAACAATTATAGGAGAACCTAAGATTGATTTTTTAGGCTTGATAATAGATTCTGAAGGAATAGAATTACAAACTCATATATTAGAAAAGATTAAAAACTTTCCAGAAAAATTATCAGATAGAAAACAATTACAAAGATTTCTATGAATATTGAATTATGCTGAAGAATTTATAAAAAACTTGGCAAATTTAAGAAAACCATTAAGAAAATTAACAAGTGAAAAACAAAGGTTTGAATTCACTAAGGAACATGAAAATAAGATTAAATATATAAAATCAAAATGTAGTAGTTTGCCAAAACTAAAACTTCCATTAGATAATGATGATTTGATATTAGAAACATATTCATCTGAAAGTACTGGGTAGTTTAGTTAAACGACAGTTGAAAAAGAAGAATAATGGATACGAACTTACCCTACAAGAAAAGTATCATATCAATGAAAAAGAATTCTTACCTATTATAAAAGGATTGAAAAAAATTTCTTATTTTTTACTACCAAAAAGGTTTTTACTTTGAATTGATAATACACAAGTAAAAGCATTTATAAAAAATAATTTATCTTCAAAACCATAATATAAAAGATTAAACAGATGACAAACTTATTGTTCTGAATATATCTTTGATATTGATATAATTCGATCTGACAAAATATTGCTGCAGATTTTCTTATGCGAGATGGCTCAGAAGAGCAAAGAGCCAAAGATTGAGATGGTGGATAACCTCTCGGAAATGTCAAAATTTTTTTATCAAGTTATTACTTTAACCGATTGTCTAGATCAACTTGTCGAGACCGATACTTCTCTTGAAAAAACTAAAACTACTGTAAAGGGCTTTGTCATTGATTTAGAAAGGGTTGTTAAAGACTATAAGTCTTATGAAATGAATTTAGTATCTCTTCTAAAAGAAGACGATACAATCGATTTTTCAAAACTTGAAATATCTTATAACGCTTCATAAGATTCAAATCAAATGAATACTGATGTACCGCTCTTACAGGGAAGAGCATCTACAAGTGTTTCTTCCAAACCAAGGACTACAAAGTTTGAAACAATTTTTGAAAAATGACCTATTTCTCCATATCGAGAAATTATGAAACTACATGGTGATACCATGGAAAGATTGTTCGGATTAACGGAAACAAAAGAAATGATTGTGGATAAATCTGGTATCTATCCATGGATTCACTTCCTTCAAGGAGCAAATCCTAAGGAAATACGTGATTTGTACGATTTTGGTAGTATAGCTACCATATACATGACATCTCCTAATTTTCCTGAAATCAAAAGATTACCAGGATGGATTAAGGATGGTGTAAAAGACAATTTTGGGAACAACCCAATGATAAAGCTAAATGATGTGATTGCACTTGATTTTTTCAATGCAAGTCCAGATTTTGATGAAAATCAAACCTATCATGTGTGCCATTTTATAAAAATGAGAAAAGTACGATATGAAAAAACTTCAATTTCGAAAGAAGAAAAGATTTTTAGAAAATATAATGAAGATAATGTTCATTATCGAAGAGGATTAGGACTTATCGTGGTCAAAGGGCAAATGGAGAATGCTCTAAAAAAAGTCCTTTAGAAGTTGTGGTAAGCATGACAGATTGGCATCGGTAATGATTTCAGTAGATACAAAAATCTACCCCAGATTCAGCCAAAAGATTTATGCTCAAGAAGATAAGCATGATTAAAGAAGGATAGCTCAACTCATCCCCACAAGCCCTCAATTATGTTGAAAAAAGATTGATGGAAGACAACCGACAAATATATGGCCCATACATGTGGACAAAAACTGTAAAGATGGAAAAAGATTGACGATCAACCAAAACAACCGGCATTAAAAAACCAGCCCACAGATTTATGTAGATAAGATTATATGCAAATCTGAAGTCCGAGGTTTCATGTCCGACTTCTAGTATAAATATGAGTGTTGTGTTGTAAGTAGAAGCAAGCAAAAAAACATATCACTCTCTCTCTCCTGTCAATAAGAGGATTAGCTGCTCTGAAGTAAACTTGTAAGTTTTTATTTTCTTGTATCATGGAAGACTAAGAATTTTATTCTAAGCCTATGAGTGTTATGTGTTTATAAATAAAAATATTTTATTTTATAAATCTAGTCCATATGTATCCACCTTATACATTAGTATTCCTTTTTAACCGTTTACGCCTTAAGGTAGGAAACGAATTAAGGTTGTGCTATTAGTTTATGAAGGTGTCCCCATGGTAAAGGTGTGTGTCCTGTCGTAGGTCTGAAAGAGGATTAACAGAGATGCCTAGCTCTGTCTTCTTGGAAACTATTTGGTCAAAAAACAGAAAAAATGGAGTAAGAATTGAAGCATGGTGGACCCATAAGTAAGAGATTTATCTAATAAAATATAATTTTATTTATAACTACATAACAAAGCTCATTAGGTTTAGAATATTCTGATTTTTATATTAAACACTCTGATTATTAGAGCACATAATTATGATTTTGTTGATTTTTCTATTAATAGTTCTAGTTAGAATGTGTATTATTATGAGAATCTTTGATTTATAAAGAATATTTAGATGATTTATAAATCATATTTAGATTAAACAATTAGATTGCGCAGAAAGACTTTCATATTAGTCGCCCCTCCATCATCTATTCTCTCTTTGAGATCCTTGCTCATTTGAGAGAAGAGGTGATTTTTTTGCCAATTTTTTTTTTACCTAAAATCAAATTTTCTATCATTTTCTTCACCATATTTATGTTTTCTTTTCCAATAAAGTGGTTTCTTCTGTGACGCCTCAAATCCCAGGGGTCTTTTTTTTTTTTTGTCATCGTCTAAGTCTGCGATGCACTCCTTCGTCGCGATGTAATTCCCTATCACGCCAGAGATACCTTTGTCAAGGTGCACCCAAGGCCTACAGCGCGCCGCTCGGTCTGTCAGACACATGGCCTTCTCTTCTCTCGCCGCGACACAACATGGTGCCATCACGCGGCGCTGCTTAATCTTCGCGACACCTACTCGCCGTGTGCAAGAGTTTCTATTGCGGGCCACCGCCGCGACATAAAAACTCGTCATGGATAGTAGGTACCCTCCCCACCAAAGGCTAACTCTCTATCGTGATATAAAACATTATGCCAGACAAGAAAACTAACCTCGTTAAAACTCGTCACGACATAAAACCCTTATATCGCTACAAGAAGTCTCCTTTCCATGGCCAACTGGGTTGCGACATAAAACACTCTGTCGCAACACCACTCTATGAAATCTCGCTGCGGACATAAAATATTTCTCGTTGCGGATAAAATTCCTCGCCTCACCTAAACTCGCTGGCGACAGCGTTGCTTACTTCGCAACACAAGGCTCCTCGATTCGAGCCACACCACAGGACACAAAATACTTTGTCGTGACATGAAACCCTTTTGTTCGTTAAACCGGGCCACTACGTAAAATACACAACAATTTTCTACCGCGACTTGAAACTCCTTGGACTTAACCAAGCCTCTGTCAGAACGACGCACTTCTCCGTCGCACCACCTCGGTCGCGACAAGGAAACATCCGCTATAACATCGCATTTGATTGTAGCTCTTAACCCCGCTGCAATAAAGAAAGCCATGTTACACAGCTCTCTATTGTTTAAAATTTGAGAACCATGTCGGTACGCAATTTCCGTCACGGTCAAACCATATTAAAAACCTGCTATGACTAGGAACCCTGCAGAACCCGAACATGCAAGAATCTTTATTTTGGCATTCGCGACCTCTAACTCTCCTAACGTGATTTATTCATCACTATCGCCTTATACATATTATATAGGCAGAGTAAAATATGGGAAATTCCAACACAATATTGAACAAATGTTGCTTATTATAAACTTCATTTATATACAAACTGATAAACCACCCAGACCTACAATTACATAACAGCTTCAAAATCAAAGCTCTCCCAATTAAGACTCTCAATGTGTCCACCTCCTCGGGTGTACCTCTACACTGAAAACAGCTTTCCTCTACGACGGGGATGAGCATATCACTGTGGTATAGAATAGCCCTCCTACACAGCTAGCTCCCCACCTAAGCGACATACAATGGAAAACACGCACACATTCCTTAAGTAAAATATGCAATATTCCTACTCAATGTCTACATGTCAGCATGAGAATGTGACTTACCTTATCCCATGTCCCAGTCTCACCAAATCCCCACACATGCAATTTCCAAGTAAGTCCCTGGTTACTGTGTTTCAACGCATAATGATCATTTCCTTCAAACAAAACCTTTTTAAAACTCATAACCCATCGACAAACCTCCAACATTCATTTGATTTGATCAAACTCAGGTGTTTATGCATTTGTGGCCACGATTTTCGAAGTTCACACCATAGGATTCTTCACGCCTTTCCAACATTTTTGCATCGCTCTTTCACCGCCGATGATCATGTCTAACCGTGAATGAATTTGGTCTTTCACCCTTGGGAGGTATCTACCCCAACTTGCTTCGCCCAACACACGTATTTTTCTTTTTCATGCTATGCAACCGTGGGACTCGTTTTCTTAGACGTTGTCCCATTACCGAGCTCACCACTCATTCACCAAGAATGATAAATGACCACAATCCTACACACACCCAAAACTATACAGATCCCCGTGCATATGAAATGTATTCCATTTCATGCCAATTCATATGCTTAGCGAAATGTGAGAGCCACATGCAGACATTAATAAGATCATGGATACCATACTTTCTACAATATAATATACATCCATCATGTAATCCATGTTAATACATCAAATACATATACCACGCGATTACATACAACTGGCATGTTATCTACACAATCCCATAAAGAAGGAAAGAATCTGATTTAACCTCACCGCTAAAGGCATCATACTCATCCCTCAACACCCCCTAAACCATTCTACTCAATTTACTTTGACATTCCGACGCCAAACAGCCCCAACCACCAAAACACACAACAAAGCCCGAAAATATTGGGCCCTGGGACCAAAACCAATCACAACATGGGCCCTGACGCCTAAAACAAGATTAAATCTTCCAAACATTCAATTCTAAAATTTGACCTAATCGCACGACCACCATGGCCCCAAAGAACCCCTGCATGCCATTAACAGACTCTTAATTAAAGTAACCAAAGGAGTAGAATCCTGCCTCTCAGAGCTGCCAAAACCCCATATTCTTGCATTCTATAATAAAATCCTCTTATCATTTTAGGAGAACTTTACTCTCTGTCTGAAAAAACCGACGGCCCGATCTTTCAAATCTTAGAGATACAGAGCTTCACTCTCATTCCTCTTCTACTCTTCCTTCCATAAAGGCCCAAAACCAATAAAAATGACTTCTTTCCCTCATTTTCATTTTCTCTTCTTTGCTTTATTTTATTTTCTTTCTTTTATTTTCTTTCTTTCTCCATCGAATACCCCTTATCCAAAGACTCGATTTCCTTCGTGATGACACACGCCCTCTATGGCCACCCCTGGGACTTTTACTTTGTTTTGACTTATCTTCCATAAATTACATCTCACGAGTCATAGATCTTTTCCCTTTTACTATTCATGTGCCATGTCAGTATGGACACATGCATTAAGTGGCAATTGCTACACCACATGGCTCATGCGTGCAAATTCCTCACAGTCGGGTCACGACAAACTGGTTACTTCACTACGCGACGTGTCACCCGAGACATAATCAGTGTGTCCAAATCAAACTATTCAATCTCACGAAATTCACCCAATTGTATTTCCTCATGAGACGCATTCTAACTTCATTAAACTGTTTCATCATCCAGAGTATCTAAAATTTCAGCTTTATGTCCATTTATTACGTAAATTATCGCCTTTTAGTGTTCTTTTCTAGAAAAATTGAATTTTTCCTTGTATTTTAAACTCTTCCATATGCACGGCCCGGTTCGTGCTTATTTTCCTTGTTTTTTTACTTGCTATTATCGCCTTATTACGACGTTACTATCAACTGTTATTAAGGAAGAATGCTTGTCAACGACTAACTTTTCATGGCAGATGACAAAATTCAATTCCGGACAGAAGTGATTATATCATAATAATAAAGTAAAAATTAAAAAAGATAAAAAAGGTTAAAAATTAAATTAGCATCAAAAATTTATTTACACTTAAGTGAAATAGATAACGGTGTGGAATTTGTTCACATCGTCTTTTTGGCATCCATTTAAATTTCGACAAGTCCATCGTCACAGTTGTCGGGTGATTATTAATACATATGAAATTGACCAGTCAGAAACTGTTACATGTTTAGTCCAGTTTGTGCATGCAATCTCAACTCCAAGTGTACAAACCATAACACAGGATATCAACATTTAATTTATGTGATTCTGTAAAAATATTTAAATGAATTGCATTTCATCTTTATTAGACAAATAAGTGGTGATTTAATATAATATAAAATTGTTTTTTCAATTAAATTTAAATTTTAGTGCTGTTAAATTATTATTTAGTATTGCACAACATAATACGAATTATAGTATAATTAATTCTATTATTTATATTTTGTTTTTTTATATCTTTAATAAAAATTATATATATACATCCTTGAAACTTAGCTCAAGTGATAAAAATGTGGAATGAGATTAGGAAAAATCTCAAGGATTCTTATAAAAACATAATAGTACAAACTATATATTATAAAAATAAAAACAAAAACATGTATTTGTAAAGCACAAGACGTTATCCATCACCAAATATCTTTTTCTTCATTTAATGAGTGATAACACCTGATCCTCACTCCACCGATAATCTTGATTGAAACAATAAATTAAATTTAAATCAAAATGTCACATATTTTTCTTCATTTTTCTTTTTTTGAAAAGTCTTTTTCTTCATTGAATGAGAGCACGATTAGAAATATCAGGATATATATCTTCGTTGGTACCGAGACAATATTCACGATCGAGTTGGGATTTTGTCAATATTTTTGTCGATTTTATGGAAATATCATTGACTTTTTCGGCCAACCTGATTGGGCTATCTAAAATATGTTTTTTAGGGGATCAAACTGTTCAAAAACTGTGAATGGTAAGTCTTATCCATCGTTTATTTTAGCCGTTTTATATTTAAGGTATAAAAATAAATATAGTTTCCAGATAAACAATCTTCACTTTTTATAACATTAATCTTATTTTTTTAGAATAACTAGCACATGGTTTTTAATTTTTTTTTCACATTCACCGTTTAAAATTTTCAAAAAAATAATATATATTGAAAAATAATTAATTAATAAATTAATATTTATAATTACTATTAATTGATTAGATAAAATATTAAATATTTTATTATAAATTAATATATAATAAAACAAATAGTATTAATAATAAATACTTATTTTAATGGATAATTTCAATAATATATGTTTTATTTTTAATAATACAATTATTTTTATTGAATGGATCTATTTCTTTAAAGACAATATTATTTGATTTTTAATAAAACTGTAATTTATAATAATAATTTTTGTAATGAAACCTAATTATAATAATAATTTCTTTTTATCATAAATTCTAATAATAGTATATTTTCTAAATTTTTAACATTATAATGATTTTTATGCAATGATAATTTTTTAAAATTAAGACATATTATATTCGATAAAAATTAAACTTTTTTCTTAAATATATTCATGAATCTTAGCTCCAATTCCAGAAAGTTTTATAGTTATTTATACAATAAATAATCATATCCTATATATCCGTAAAATTCAGTACCACATATCCGTATATTTTTATCCCCCTTAATGAGATATAAAAACCTAACTTCACTCATTTTAAACTCCAAGATGTCAGCATTTTGAAAATTGATATAACAGAATTCACAATAAATCTAACCTCTTTTAAGTTTCATAGAAAATTAATAGGTTCAACTTAAATTGAAAAACTGGTTAGACCTTAATTTCAATTATAAAATAAAAAAATAGAAAAAAAATAGGGATTGATTGAATAAGGTTTCTAGATATGTGGTGTTAATTGTTACATAATTTAAAATTTATTTATATAATATTTTATGTGTGGTTCTATCATATATTTATTTCTTCCTAAGTTTAAATTCTAAATAATAAACAAAAGTAAAAAAACTTGTCATGTAATTATAATTTTACATTTTTTCGTGCAAATCTAAACAAGAAATAAATAAGATGAATAACCATCGAATATGTAAAGGAGGTTGCAGATTCTTAGCTTTAAATCTAAAGTTCCAGGTTGCTCGGTAATATAAATATACATTATTATATAATATCAGGAATAATTATAAATCTTATTAGAAATTGAATTTGACTCAATTAAGATGTAGATGATAAGAATCTTGATCCAATACTAATTTAAGATAAGGCTGAATTAAAATAAATTAACCAATACTGAATTCAAGTATTAAAAGTAACTATTCAAACTCATCTAAAAGCCGAATGATATTCATATAGGATTACTGGGTTCCGAGCTGAAGGTATCAGCAATATCGGACTATACTACGAGACAGCTCATGATGTTCATATCGATCTATTACGCACATCAGCATCTAACATGAAATATTAGTTCAGTTTTTAATTGCGAACAATCACAAACACTTTTTAATGATGTGGATCTATTAATAGAATTCAATGTCTAACCAGCATTCAATGCAAAATGCTATAGTCAACTCCATCCAAATTGAACACAAAAATAAAAATAAAATCCATATGCTATTTTTTGTTGTTACTTGACACCCATTTTATTTACCAAAATTTTAACCAAAACTCAATTCAAGTATAAAAATAATTATTCAAACTCATCCAAAAGCCAAATGATGTTCATATTAAGTCAACCTATCCAAATTGAAAACACAAAAAATAAAAATAAAGTTTTTTTTTTTTTTGCATCAATTAATCAGAATACATGCTCTACATCTGTCTCTGCTTCTCCCATATATTCCATCCCACTCTTTTACTTATTTGTTAGCTGCAAATAAATAAAAGTTAGAATCCACATATATATATATATTCTATTTCTTATTGTTACTTGAAACTCATTTTATTTATTTTAATATATTAACATAAAGATTAAATAATGTTACTTAAGTAATTATCTGATTTGATATTTTATTAGATAAATCCAAATATAAAGAAAATCATTTTTCTTATCATCATTTCTTTCTTAGTACCTTTCAAAATCAAACACAAACTTAATCTGCTGTCATTGATCATTAATCCTGTGTTCCAAGTTCCGGTGTCTACCTTCTCAACATCAAGCTGCCCTGAGCGAAACATGCAAAGCAAAATAGTCATCATTGATTCTTCTTTCAGTTTTACAACTGGTTGATAGTGCTTTAAAAGGGTACTGCGCTCTTTCAGTCCCAAGGAAGAAAAATTGAAAATGTTTTTGTAAATTAATCATTAAGAAGAAACCCTAACCCCAATGGTAGCCTAACTGGCTTAGCGCCGATTTACCCACGATCATTACCGAACCCCCTCGCCCAGATTAATCGAGATACACGCAAGTTGACCCGAATATCAACGGTTAAAATAAAGAAAAGAGAAAAAAAGAAGAGAAATCCTGACTAGGATACGCTTATGTAGTATTCTGCTAACCATAAAGCCACGATTTTGCCTCATCTTTGCCAAAGCCACCAACCAGTCAGGATCACTGGGCATTGGAGTAAGTGTCCAAGCAATGGGCAATTGATGATTACCATACAAATATATATTCACACCACATTCAGTGTTAATTAAGTACTCTGGCATTGTGTTTTTGTCTCTTGGAAAGACGGCGAAAAGAAAAATATATTATGGGCCTATTAATTTGGTTCTCGTTTTTAAACAGTTTTTGGAAAACAAACTAAAATCTGTTTATTAATTTCTTAATTTACTGTTTTGTGTTTTTCGATCGTGTTCTTGAAAAAAATCCTACTAAACATGTTCTTGGTGTTTCTTATTTTCTTGTTTTTTATAAAAAACAGGATATGTTGTTTCATTATGAAAATATTTTTATGTTAGTTTTAAACAATAATATTTAGTTTGGTGTTAGTGGAAACTGATATTGTTCTTAAAATAACAAAACAATAAATGATTTCCATTTGGTTGTTTAATCAAATACTTCTGAAGAAAATCTGTAATTGAATAAAATTATTTAGAAATTTAGAAATTTTTAAAATTATTTAATTTTGTATTAATGAGTTAAATAATAATATTTATTAAAAGTAAAAAATAATAAGTGGGATTTAACTATCTTTTTATTTTCCTTCACTTTTTTTTTTTCCCTTTTTTCTCTTTATTTTATTTTTCTTACATTTTCCGAAACCAACCATAGCGTAAAAGCAATGCTGTGAGGTTGGCAAAAGACTTGAAGGAATACCTTGTTGTGTGTATGCCAGCCACAAACGCTATCTGATATATTCAAGAACCTGAAATTAAGGCACCATTAGACTCAGCTGGTAAGTTTAAATATTCTTGCTAAAAAACCATGTGTGGAAATTCGAAATACAATTGGTTAAAACTCAAACAATCCTAAATTATAAATCTTAATATTCTTTTGTTATCTTTGAAAAAATAAATTATTTTGGATAAATATGTTTTTGCTGATATGTGTATTTGCATATTATATTTTTTTTAAATTTATTTTTATAAGAAAACAATAAAAGCATTTTTGTTAATATGATATAAAAAATTGAAAGAGGATTAGGGGCTGGCCTGTTACACTTTTGAAAACTCTGTTTTCTTTTAGTTCCAAAATGAAGAAAAGCAAGAAACACGAGTCTTAAAGTTTTTACTTCTTGCTTTTCCGTTTTGAAAGCACAAGCACAAAAAAAAAAAAAAAAAAACACTAAATTTTGAGGACAACAACACTAAATTATGATGTTTTGTGTTTCAAAAATAGTTTTAAAAAATAAGAGCTAAACAAATTAAATTTTCAAAGAGTTCTTTTACTCAAATCATCCAAATGGGAAAAGGTAGGAGAGGGTTTAATTTGTTTACCCTCCACTGCTGTACGGATCTCAGAAGGCTATTAGAGAAATGATGTTATTGGCAAAATTTCCAGTGGGACAGATTTTATATCCCTGAAATAAGAAAAGCAAGTATTAATTTTTGTGTTGATCAGATGCAAAAATTAATGAAGTATGTATTTAATTAGTGTTTGTAATAGAAATGAACTTGACCATGGCCACCAAATTTAAATGTGATCCAAATTTTTGAGGTCCGGAGTAACACTGTTCCAAAGACTTTGGCAGTTCTTCGTGTAGTTGTTCAAACGGAAAGGCGGCTTCTCGGAACATTGTGTCGTTGTCACCCTGTCCAAATGGCATTACAATTGCATGTCTACCGATGGAGTCAATGTCATACATGAAAGATTTAAAGGCTAGTGAACAATGGTAATTTTGTGGATGTTACAAACAACCAATAATTTTCTAACATGAGTATCATTTTCTTAATATCGATCCGCTCTCATGTGCCGTCTCATACTGACATGTGTAAGAGGTAAACAAACTAATACATCAATATGTAAATGAATAACAAATATTCAAATTGTAGAGATGTCGCACGAATCAATAACCTCCCGGCAAACCGAACTTGAACTATGGTTATCGCGGTTCATTAAATTAAACAACTGCCTACAGCCTGCGACTATATCATAAAACATGCTATATAGAGAAGATAACAATACAACGGCTGAGTGGGTTTCACATGAAGCGCCCCTGAGCATCATTTTTGTATTTGATATACTGGCAGTTATTATAAATATAAATACCCTCATATATAACCCTAATCAATGATAATGAAGTTTTTCGCCGTGGATGTAAACACATTACAGAACCACCACGTAAAGATGTGCATTATTCTTTTTGGTATTTTTTTTTTCATTTGTTGTACGAATCATAATAACCATTCTTCCATAATAAGTCATGAATTGTAGTTCTACACAGTATCATGCATCTTAACATGTGGAAGAAGGTGGGAGAGGGGATTAATTGAATGGAAGCAAGTAGAAGGAATACCTGCCAGAACCACTCATCCATGTGACTTGGGTTGTAGACGTATATACCGTGACAAGTGTCCTGCAACTGGTATTAAGGCCTTCTGCAATCTCTGCCAAGAATGCTGGTTCCTTCCGCTTTCGCCCTGTCTATGGCGTGCTTTACAACACCAATGAGCTGGTGGATTTGCCTGTACTGAGCTGAAACCATAGGAAAATTCCAAGCAGCTAACTTCAGTTGCTGCGATGAGTTCAAAGGCTCAGACAAGAATCTGCCGGAAATTAATATCCAAAATCAGAGCATTTGAAACTGGATTAGCTTTTTTTTTTTTTTTAAAGAGAGAGATTTATCAAGATCTGGTGAACGCCTGCATGTCCTGGAAGATTTCCGCTGAGATTGCGCCCATTCTGCTGGCTGAGCTGCAAATTTTATCGTCGATTTGTACTGCACTATTTCTATGGTGGAGTAACAGGTCTCGCTGGTTTCCTGCACCCAATTACAGGATTAGTATATATGGAGCAGTGCTTTTAGCGTGATTTGTCCGCTCTGTTACTGTTTTTCAAAACTGTTTTTTTTATTTTAAAAAACAAGGAGAATAAGAAAAACATGAATAACAAGTTTGGTTCCTGTTTTTTGCTCTGAAAAACATTAAAAACAAAACATCAAATCTTAGAGAGCATAATGAGGTAAATCAAAATGGTGTTCATTGTGTTTTCAAAAACGGTTTTCAATAATAGTTTTAAAAAACAAAAACCAAACATGCTTGTTCTGTGAATTTAGTGTTTTAGTGTACTTATCTGTTATGCCTGTGGTCAAAAAATGCAACCAAACAGTCCCAACAGTCGAAATTGATCTGATTCTTAGGTTTCTACTCTGAAACTTGGTGACAATGGAGTCGTATCCATTTCCCAAAAGCCTGTATCATCGAAAGAGAGGATGGGAGCTGGTATACAGAGCGCCAATCACTATATGGATATTTCAGACGAAACCAGATGCCAGCACTGTAAACCAGAGAAAGTTGAGAAGAAAGTCACCTGCTTTAATGAAAATTTTGAAGGATAAGTAACTTTACTCCCACCATAAGATCCACCAATGGCGATAACAGGGCAAATTTTCTGCAGACAAGTTTTTCTTTAGGTTTGTGGATCAGCGTTCTGCATAGTCTGCCAAAGCTTGTGTTGAGCTTTGAAGTAGCCAAGGGTATTTGTAGTTGTTAACGTTATGTCTTGATCCGAAATGGAACCTGATTCTCCATTTGATGTTGCCATATTAAATCATATTGGCATCAACATCCATGCTCTCAATCTTCACACATTGCCACAGCTGCAGAACTGTAAAATGATGCAGATTTGATCTAAAGATTGAGCTAATAAGCAATTTCATCCGCACCTTCCATTATGATCTTATTAAACATAGGTCAGTTCGGTTTTAGATGCATATGGGCATGTAATGCATTTTAAAGTTTGCAAGAGTCAGAGGTATCATAGCTTTATCTAAAGTGCCTCGTTGGTTTTCCTTTTATGACATACACACTCCAATCTTGTACACATTTTAAATAGTGGGATTTCTCCTCTTTTTTCCCTATTTAGAGTTTTCATATAAAGTCGTGCTAATATTCTTCTCGTCTTTTTTCATTGCTATTCCCGGATTTTCTTTGATAATGCAATGATACCTAAGATCATCATAATTAATCTGTCTTATACAATTCTTTCTATCATCTTTTCTTTAAATAATGTTATTTGTGGAGGCATTTGTTCTATGCAGAGTCCTTGAATTGAGTAGCTGAAGATGAAACCCAAGTGAATCCATAAGTAAGATGCCACTCCAACTATACTGCCTACTCACCTGTATAAACAAAGATTGGAGAACTAGAATTCGGCCCCACCCCAGTATGAATTCACAGATAAGATACCGTTGTTGAAGTGTGGTAACTTTCCGGCCTATCATTGAAATGATCGAGCGTCTGGTTGTAGTAGTAAGTTGCAAAATCAGAAGAAAGTTCAGCATTCAAGGCACTCTTCATGGATTTACTGACCATGGCAAGCCTCGCTGTCCCAGGGTACATTGCAGAAACACATACTGGGTTGTTGATCAAAGAAGAAACAGAGTCAGAAACAAGAATAATCTGTTGGTGGAAAAGGCCGCCTGTTTCAAAGAGCGCATGAAATAGAACTTAGATATGGAGTAATATGTATGCATTTATAGTCCCTCAAACGTTTATTCTTCTGTATAGTCGTGATTTTGTTCTCAGCTTCTGTTACTTTCCGTATGTTATCTGTTTGCTTGGTTTGACGTGGCACCAATGGTATCTTGAAACACTTTCTATTGAATATCTCTTCTGTCTTTTCTGAAGCTAAGTTACCCTTTGTCTGAGGAGAAAGTTTCCACTAAGAAGCATATATAACTTGGAATGCAGAATCCTGGTCGTTTCAAGTGTAAATAGCAGCTAAGAACACCATCTCTCTCAGAGTCTCTCTGGTGCCAAGTAGGTGTTTGCATATATGATTTACGTTATACTATTAATGCACTCGATCACTTTTATTTCCTGTCCGACTGGTAAACCAAATTATTACACATTAAAGTAAGTCGTATCTATTCATGAGATATTGATAGCTTAACGCCATATATGTCAATGTTTCATATCAGATAATGTTTTAATCTCATTTGAAGTGTTTCTAAAACAATACAAGATTATAAGCTTCATACTTATCTAGCTAGAAATGATTTCTTTACAATGTATTTATAAGGTTAGTATATAATGTTAGGAATGTTGATACTTGTATTAGGAATTTTCCCTTCTATATGATATGAGGTTCCTCATGCTAATAAATTCTCAGCCCTATAAAATTAGTAGCCAAAAAAAAAAAATTAGTGGACTGCTTATAAATATTATCCCCAAAGCATCAGTCATAATGTTATGACAGAGTTCATACTAATATAATATCGTTAACTTTCTCCTTGGGGATTATTCATAGTCGTCGATGAGCAACCCAAAACACTCCATTAGGTATCCTGCTTTTAGTATGTTTTGATCACTTTTAAGAAATATGTGTAGTTTTCGCCTCATCACTAATATTTAGTTTCATTTAGCATCAGAATAAAATGCAACATTTGGAAGCCGCTGAGGCTTTAAAGATTAGAAATTGTAGATCTCGCCCAAACGCCGCTGATAAACTCCAACGTCACAACTTCTGAGCCCTAGCGACATCCCACTAACGTCGCGATGTCTCAACGCCGCCACGTTGTTGGCCTGCCCCAGAGTTGCTCCAGCCCAATCAACGCGATTTTTGGTTGAGGTATATATGAATAATGCCCTGTTCTTAAAAGGGGGTCTGACTTCATCCTCAGATTTCAGATCATTTTGAGAGGAGGCCTGCAGCGTTTCCTTCAAGCTTCGGGAGAAGAACTGTGTGGTCGAGGAAGAAGACCAAGACTCATTATCATTTTGACCATTAGAGTTTCTTCTTTCCCTTATTTTCATGTTTTATCCAAATATTATGATGTACTAGACCTCTATTATGTTTTAATCTGTGAGTCTAGGTTTTGCTGTATTTAGACCTCAAATCTTATATCTAAATGTTGATTTTTCTTATTTCTAAGTCAGCCTTTACCCATGATTCATGCTCGTTGTTACTTACATGTTGATTTCCTCATCACTCTAGCATGCGAAAGGCTCAAGGAGATATGAGAATTGAGTAAGGAATTCGGTAAAGATTTTAATCAACTTAATTAGTCTAGTAATAGACATATTAGCGAATTAGAGGCGCTTGAGATTCTAGTCTTAAAACACTTCTAATGCTCAGGTTAAGCTGAGGTAAGAAACCTAGTATTAAGGGGGTAGAATTATCTCACCCCGATGAGGCTGATAATTAAATTGCAAGAGTCGCTGAAAGCTTTTTTCTGCAAACAATAGAGATGGCTCAGCCTAGATATAGAGGATTGTCCAATTGCAACATCTTAGAACTCTATCATCTCTTTGGTATCCCTTAGCTTGCACATTTCATTGGGTTAGACTGGAGACCCTCTCTTAGATTAGTTTAGTTTAATTTATGTTTAATTGTCGACTGGCTTGATATTAGGGAATTATTCCAATTTTAAAATAGCATCCCTCATTTCCCGTGGATCGTACATCCGTATGATTTTGTATACTTTATTGCTTGGACAATGATACTATGCAAATAAGTGTCATCATTTAATATTTTTACGATATTCCCACATCACACACTTATGCCTTACTATCTACTGAATACTTTCCTTGTTAGACTCCACTCCTTACCTCACCTCACTACCTATACAAAAAAGAATAAAATTTGTACCATCCCATTACATAGAAACTAGAGGTGCCTGATTCATAAGTTATGAAACATAGAGTTCCGTTGTAAAGTAGATTACCGTTTGCTTTGTTGTGACATATGTAAGGTTTGAAATCTACCTCTCTAAGTTGAGAATCTTCCTTCTTGATTATTGTGTATGTGCAAGTAATATACCCCTGAAGAACCCAAATAAACTCAAGCACAAACTTGAAATGAAGTCAATCAATCGTTTGGCACAAATTCCTCCATTATTTACCATCTCTATGCCATTCTATCTCGAATTTCACTGACTTGATGAAGTCAAAAAAATCGCTTTCATGTAAACATAAAGTTTGCTTGAAAGTTTTTGGCCGTGCAAGTTTTCAAAATATAAACTAAGAATATGAATTCCTAAAACCAATAAACTATCCCCATCTGCGTACCAAGGCCCCCGCTTCAAATTAAAGAGTTCACATGCCAATGGTCATATATTTTTCTTTGCTGGGCATACGATATAAGACAAATTCATTACCCACCTGCCTAGTTTCAAAAAACCTAAACCATATGTTACTAATATGGTAAGAAAAAATTAATTTTATGGCTTATATTCATTTCAGGATTCCAAACAACTCCTTCAGTTTTCATTCTCCCATGAGCCTTACTAAGAAGCCTAGCATCAGACTCCAACCACACAATCCAATGATTTTGATATCTTTCTCTATTTTGAAACTCAACCACTGGGGTTAGAGCCGCTGGGTGCTTGGAACTAAGCAATGTGGCACCCGATTGCCAAACAAACCTCAATTAGAAAATTTATGAAATGCAGCTCCAAAATTTCCAATATTTCACCGTGAAACATACCTTATTTGTATATATTGTATACCACACTATCTGAGCAGCATTCAGATGTCTCTGATTTAAGAAGAATTTTGTTAACTTAGAACTGTTTTGATGAGGACTACAAGTGTAAAAAGGTTGAGAAGTTTCCAGATTTCCTCCCGCACCGTAAGGGTCTTTAAGTCCATTGGTAATACATTCCAAAATTTCGCAACACGTACTTTATATCCTAGAAATTATCATGATACTCTCTGAATTTTGATGTTGCAAATTGAACTGATAAATATTAGTAGAAATAGGAATAAACGGAAGCTTACACGAATTACCTCAAATTCATAGATCCAACGAGGTCTCGAGGCAACACCAAATAGACCTTGACATGTCTTTGTTTGATTGTTCAAATCGAAAGGACATGCTTGGAACATTGTATCATTAGCTTCATGTCCAATAGGGCATCACCATCTCTGGTACATCTTTGAGGCAAAAATTTAAGAATCGGAACAGAAAAGGATGGTGAGAGAATGAAAATAGCCTGGCTCCATAAATAATTCAAAATTGAAAGTAGGAATGTGAAAATATATAAATAGATCATAAATTAGTACCGCCATTGAATTCACTCATGTTACTTGGTATGAAATCATATATAAAATGGCAAGGAGGTTCAACACTAGCATCGAGATCCCATGTTGAATCCCCATTTATATTGATTCGCCTCTTCTAGTCGTATATTGCTTTCACCGTCATCATGAACATACTTTTTTAACCGACAGTTAGGGTTGTCATACCAGCCAAAACATAGCGAAGCGCCAAGTAGTACATGAGCTCTTATGAGCAAGTCTAAAGGCCTTAAAGAAAAACTAGCAGCAATGAGAATTTTCAAATTTAAAATCTATGAATTTAATGCAAGAGATGGAAGGTCCGACGCATTACCCCCGTGTGGGTACCTATGGTCTTGGGACCCACTACTTAATGGGCCCTCGGGGCCTTTGGCCTATGCTGTAGCTGCCTCTGTCTAATTCTACCATATCAAAGCCAAGGTGTCACCTTAGACTCGAGAACTTAAAGAAAGTTACATGCTCCTCCCATGACTACTTCAGTATGTCCGCCTAGGGAATTTAAGTCCCCTACTACCATCCCACGTATATGGAAGTTCGTTATGAATAAGTATACAGTTACTGAAAATACGCAAAGATATTTATCACCAGATTTCCTGGGCTTCCAAATTCCTTATTTCCCAAAAGATTAAATCACATATGAATAATTAACCTTAATAAGGAAGAAGAGATTTTATCCCTACATTAAGATATTTTCTTCCAAAATCAAGGAAAGATTCGTGGAACCACTTTCGTATAAATCGAAGATCCCCACTGTGGAGGCGTTGTCCAACTCACAAGATACTTTCTCTCTCTCTTCTCTTCTTCTCCATCTTTGCCGACTTAATCATCTGGAGTACTTCAGCCCACCCATTTCGACCAGCCTCATAGGTTCATCATATCAGCCGATGCCCAAAGCGTCTGGACAATCAAGGTAATAACAATTGGTGCCGTATGTGGGAATCGAATAAAAGTCCGTCGAGGGGCCAGTAAGTGTCAGTTCAACCGATCGTCTAGTAGCCTCTTCACCACCTAGACCCGTCGATTCCTTTCCACGCCCGCCGATTCGGGCCCGTGGTGCAATCGCAATGTCAACCAATCCGATGATCCGATCAACACCCGCTGACCAAATTTCACATCAAGGCCAAGGACATGAGAGAAAACAGAGGAGCGAAAGCGGGCAAGATGGTTGAGCCATACGCCATTTAAAAACGCTTTAGGTGGAGAATGACCAACTGCGCCAGATAAAGAAAAGTCGCATCTCGGGAAAAGATGCATAAGATACTGGCTTCAGCTGCTACAACCGCCTCTCGTGCACAGCAAGATCATCGTTTTGATTAGCGCTACACCAGAAGACAAGAGCCGCCCCGCAGCCCTCTACTTTGGAGCCTCACTCTATTGTGAATGCTTGAGGGCGCTGAAGCCATGCTAGCAAGAGGTTTCATACACCTACCTTCGCTGAGCAGCATGGAAGATCCTAGTGCAAGGAGGGGAAGACAAGGTGAGGCGTAACTAACCAAGCCAGCCTCGAATGGAAATAATATCGTCAAGGTGAGATGTTATCAGACGCCTCAAGCACGATATTATTTGTATCGCTCTCAAGATGCCACCAATGCTACTAGTACATCCCGCTTTCAATGAGTAGGGCCAACGTTATGCACTACAAGTACCAATGTGGACCCGACGATAAGTTTTCTTTCGCTTCGGGCAACACATTCCAATCAAGAATCCTCCCACGGTTTATTGGCATCGGGCCTGTAACGCTTTGATGGTTCTAATGACTTTACAATCACATACCCATTATACTAGGCTATGATACATTAAATGCCGACAATGATCACCACGCCGGTAAGTGTTCTCAGGCTGCCGTGGGCCTACAGAATCGTTCCACTACCCCTGTAACTCAATAAACTGCCAACGAACCAAATGCCAGATTCATATCGCAGTACTTGGTTCAGTCGCAAAGAGGAACACGCCTCTGCCGTACTATCTTCGCCGCCAGCAGACATCATTCGAGACTCATGGAGGTCGCAAAGTCAAATCCTGGTAGACAGCCATATAAAGATGGACAATTCTCAAACTCGAGAAAGCCAATATCTACTATTTTCTTTCACTTTTATAATCATCAACAATAAAGACTACACGACCAGGGTATCAACGCGATAATATTCTAGAAGCAAATAATCAACGAGACGCAAAACCATCCGCCGGCGGAAACGTCGCCCGAAAAGTCGCCTAAACTAAAGGACGGCTCGTGAGTGGCAGATTTGAAGTTGGCGTCGCGATCTGGCTGCCAAAAAGAACAGGTAGCTTCCCACAATTCACCCCCTGAATGTCTCTGAGGCGCGTTGCCGCCCATCACCACAAACAGCGAGTTTGCACCGCCGCATCGATCCGTAAGACCTTCCCAAAGAAACAACTCGCGGTGATTCATTATGGGAGATCACGGTAAAGGATAGACCATGGTGCCGTACTCTAAGCCGCGGTAAGTTTCAATCAAAGTGGACACCCCAGGTGTCTGAGAACTGATCCACTTGGTGAGTACCACAAAAAGTCGCGAACAAAGCCAACCTACTCATGCACTCCAGCTCTGTAATCGCATGCTGGCCAACCATATATTAAATAAACCTCCATCACCAAGACTGCACAGTTTAACTAACATAAGAGCTCTCGAGAGTTGTGTTAAGACTAGAACAACCGCCAACACCATCGCTTACTAAAGACTGTCCATCCTCAACCATCAAAACCGTTGTTACCTGAATATTATAAATATGTCTTCAATTCTGTTTGCAAAAACGCTTCATTCAAGATCATTCGTCCAAATCAATCAACACATAATGTCACACGTTGTCACTGACTTTAAGTCTCAGATACATCCCACCTGAGATCGACTACAAAATTTTGTAAATATCACCAATTATCATCACAGATCCTTAATATTTCAGCACCTAAAGACGTGATAGATTTATCTTCGTATGTACAAATGGCAAGAAACTGACGAAACAAGAAAGGATACATTTAGAGAGTCATCATGAACTCCGAAACACATGGAAGAAAAACACAAAGCCACTGCACTGGTCAAAAAGTCCAATGCAAGAGGCATTGATGGGACTTGAGTCATTCCATGTTGCATTATCAGAAACAGATCTCTCCCCGAACTGCCATCGCTTCATTATATTCCAGTTTATCACACTCATCTTGTAATAACTGGTCCAAGAGCTTTACTGAGGATTTTGGTTCATTTTTAAAGATTTGACTACTTTTCCTTCCTAATACTTTGCAGTCATTTGGGGGACTGAAAATTGCTTGCTTCTCAATGATGATAACAAGCCCTTCCAAAATAAATGATCAAATGCATCAACACAACTTCTCCTTGATTAGAATCTCAAATTTTACCACGAGTTAAGTTATTTCTTCACCAGGAACCCCAGAATTCAAGCCGTTGATCAAGAAGTATCCATGCCTGAGCACGCATTCTGTTGGTCACAAAGAGTCAAACAGAGGCGATCACTACTAAGACATCAAAGCAACCCAAAAGTCCATTAAACATATAATATTAGTGCAATTTTTAGCTTCAAAATGACTCGTCACTGTTTCCCCAGTCTCTAACTCTGTCACTCAGAGGGATTCTGAATCTGAACAATGATACAACCTTCGGGTACCAAACACAAATATTCGTAATTGAATCAATGTCGAGTAATACCGCTAAACATCTAATTTTCTACGAAACAACATTAACTCTTACAATCAATAATCCTAACAAAACATTCTTCCCCGTATGAGCTTACCTTTCAAACTGGATCATAACCAAATTTTCCATCAGTTGATTACATGAATTCATTTATTTATAATCAAAACTGAGGAAAAATGAGTTCTAATGAATTCTAGATTTTCACGGTTCGCATAAATGAAATCCTATTTTATGAATAATAGCCCGACCTAAACAGATGATTATCAATCCTAAAAGAACTGAATTTAAAACAACTAGAGAAAAGAGAGAGAAATAGAGATAGGTATATAGATATATATATATATATATATATATATATATATATATATATATATATATATATATATAATGAGACTTCAAGCTCCTAAAGTATTATGTAAAGACTTAAGAAAGTCTGTGAGTTTCATGTGAAGATTCAAAGTTTTCATTTATGGTCGTACTGGGTCTTAAAACAGGCGAGAATGATACACTTGAAGTTCAAATTTCTACCCATTGCTTGTGTGATGTCAAAGGATGTCATGACATCTGTGGCAGATGCTTATGTTGCAACATGTCTGCATATTAAAAATATGTTTAAGTGAAATTTCAGTCAGTTAGTGATGAGTCCATGTCATGATGATGTCATGTTAATTTAGATGCGCCGTCGACATTAATCTGATGTCACGAAACTCATTCTCGTATCATATTTAGTCGGGCCACATTTAGTGATGTCGCAACACAACCGACCGATGCCCCGCTTTGTACACATCTTTCCTTGATGTCGACATTGCTTCGATCTAATGTCGCCAAGACAGAGTTATTCGGCAGAGCACCCAGCCGAAGGTTCATTATTCATATCTTTGTCGCTCGGTCCTCAATGTTTGGCATCACGACATTTATTTTGCAGTGATTTGGCATTTGATTCATCTCCATCACCAGCCATGATTGCTGCAATATTACCTCATCCACATTAGCTGCAAACCCCAAAGAGTTCAATCTTCGCCAATGTCGATATTTGAACTACGCTCTATATTCAAACAATCAGCTTCTCCTCTACAAGCAATGCCATAGCCATGTTATTATGATGTCGCGACATTGATGGTCACATGACTGGACTGGGCTGAGTTGTTTATGATGCTCACTATTACTGATGTATCTTGCTTTCCTTCTTTAAATGATGTCGTGCCATAACTATACTCTCAAGACTTTCCTGCGCATAATCGCTGCTGACACTAAACTTTAATCGATAGCCCGACATCGGCCCTTCCTTATAATCAGCGATGATTTCTACCTTTTATGTTTAATTTACTTATTTTCTTCTAAGTTTATGCAAACATGAAAATTTGGGTGAAAGTTCCAAGTACTGTGACAACCTAATCCTTGCTAAAATGATTCTTAAAAGTGGACTTAAAATAGATGAGTTTTTGTGATCATCAAAAGTCCCACAATTTAAAGTTTTGCTTTATCCTCAACAAAGAAAATGATATTTCATTTGTCCTTAAACAATAAAAATCAAAAGGCAAATTGAGGTCATTTTCAATTAACTTATTCTTTCTGTCTCGATAAGCATTGTGCCTGATATTATTTTCTACTATGATATTAGTACTTCACTAAGCTTCATTTCTCATATTCCAAAATTAATATAAATCATTTAATATGAATAATTCAGAAGGAATATTGTACAGATTAGCTGCACCAACATTATGTGGAGTGGTGTTCGTTTTCCCTATAATCAATTAAAGATATAGTACTTATGAGGAAGTTGTACTCATGCAGATATACTTTTTTGAAAGGATTTTAAGTCCATATGCTGTTGGTCATATTATTCTCCACTAATATAGACATAACACACCCCCATAATCAATAGGTATTTTTAGCTTTAACAGACATGCTATGGTAATTGTAGACAATTGAAATATTTTTGGTCAAAGCTTCACCCAAAACTCAGACTATTTTTCACTTTTCATTTCATTACTCCTATTTTTCCACTAAACTACTCCTTCAAACATCCAGAAACCAGATCTAGTGCATTTTTCTACATTTCCTCCTCTGAAGCTTATTGTTGTTTCTATTTTCTTTTCCATCAAGATTACCTCTCGCTCTAAAAGCCTCTTTCTCTCATTTTTGTTTCAAATTGGAGTGTGCAATGTTTTTACCTTTAAGCTTCTACAACCTCTTAGTTAAACTTTGTTTAGTGAGTTCTACACAGCTTATATTTAGGCATACTAGGGTATAGAACACCCCTAAGGACTCAATTGCTCAAGGTCAATAGGCTACAAAGTAAAACTCACTCCTTGTAACTTTCTTTCTTTTCAAATCTTCTCAGCTTTTCAGCCATACTTTCTTTAGTACAACTTTTCTTAATTGTCTTTTCATCCTTTATTCTCTTCTTCTTTTTCAATCAAACTTATACTTCCCAAACTTATCCTTTCATTTCTTTCGCAATTAATTTGCAGTTTCGGTAATTTATGCTTTACTAAGGTAAGATTTAGGGAAGGGTTAAGGCTCTTCTTTTTGGCTGTGATGATAAAATAGGCATTAGGCTCAAAGTAGGTACTTAGGTATATGCTTATATCATATTAAGGGCAGGCTTTTGAAAGTCTCAAACTGTCCAAGGATGGTCTAAATCATTTTTTGCTAGTTGTGATGTCTAGAAATTTTTCCTGAACAATACGTAAATAAGTTCTAAGACTTTTAGATCTCTAATAAGAAGTCCCATAAGGTTTTCCTAACCCAAGCTAAATAAGTTTTTCAAGTACTTCTAACCAATGTGTTAGTTTAGTCATTTTTTGGACTATGTTGTTCAATTTGACTAGAATTAATAGCCTTATTGGCTTTGATTTCAATTTCAGTTTTCAAGAATCTAAAAGTTTAGCTTCTTTATCATTGACATCACAACTTTGCCCATTTGCAATTGAGACTTCAGCTTGTTCTGTGTTACAAAAAATTTGTTGTGTTATTGTTCACTTTACAGTTCATTCTAATTGAGTCATTCAGTTCAGTGAGGGATAAAGAAGCACACTAATGATTTTTACCAATTTTTCTTAAAAGCTCCCAAAAGCTATTACAACATTCTACCAAAAATAAACTATATCATCCAAAATTTTCTAACTTGGGAAGCTTATACAGTTAACATTCTTGAATTTCCTTTATTAAGACTGCTTCAAATTGCTGGGTTCCAACATTTTATTAACATCCTCAAAATTGTAAAATGAAGATAATAAGAAAATTTCGCACAAAATTTCAGAGCTGTTTTATTATAAAAGGAAAATTACTAATTTTTTGTTTTACAGATGAGAAAGAACATAGAGTAAAAGAGAGAGAATATAGATGTTGGAGAGAGTTATCTCTTCTTTCTGTGTGATCGAGGTCTGTAGTGCCTGAGATTCATTGCCCCAAATTTGTAACCCAGAATAAGGGGTGAACTCGGACGGAAGGTTCCTGCTCTCTTGGAGTTGAGCCCTCTCCATTCCTGTCAAAGAGATACCACTCTTGTATTCTTATGTTTTTCTTTATGAGCTCATTTTGCCTTGCCCACAATAGAGCTCCCGTGGACCGCTCCACCACCTTAGGCTTGATACATCTTTACCTAAGTTCGTTCACCGTATCTATGCCTATGTCCATAATTTCTCCCCGATCAGGATGGGACTCTAGCTTCATCCGTCTTTTCGATGGTTGCTTTGATCTTTCAAGCCTCAGAGTTGTGGTCCAAAGGCTTCTTGAAGCATGTTCGCTCATTTCCTTTCCCCGACTCCACGCCTAATCTGCTTGAATCTCTCATTAGTCGGGATCCCCAAGGCACAAAGGCCTTTCTACTTTTGGTTTAACCCTCAACACTCATCTCTTTGACAACTCTTCTCTCCCATTCCTTATCCCTTTTTGTCGGAGGAATTGTCAAGCACTTTTACGCCCTCTTTATTTTCTATAGCCACTTCATCTCTCCATCTCGCTCCTCCCTAAACCAAGCCATCTCTCCTATTCATTTCTTCTTCATCTTAGTATCAAGGGAGAACAATTCCTGATGTAATCGCTTCTCTTGTTCTTTATTGTCCCTGTTCTTTCCGCTTCCTGCTCGAAGCATTATATTTTCTTACTTCATAGGGAGAGCACTCGGCCGCCTGCAATTCAAATCCCCTATTTCTTCTCGTCTCAACTGCTTCAACCACAGGGCTTTCTTTACTGCTCGGGCTACCCTTTCTTTCCTTATTCTCTCCACCTCCTCCCCGTATCGGTTTCTTAGAATTCCAATGAGGGCAGAGGAGGATTCCTGCATGTCTCCTCCTCGTCTCACTGAATGTTACACCCCTTGGATACAGAGAGTGATCATAAGGTGCAGATCTCTCAGAAGTTGTTCTTAGGTAGTTCAAGATGGGACTGCCCACTTATCTTCCCTTATATAAATTAACCCCTGACTCAACGCAAGAAGTAGTAGTATGGCAAGGTCTATCTCAATCGTTGAAACGTGATTTGAAGGCGAGAAATGAATGATAGTTAGAACTCATACCCGACCGCTTTTACAAGTAACCTCTGCCAATGTAAAGGCATTGATGGTTTTCTGTCCTCTACCATACCTTAGAATCACCCACTAACCCCCAGAAAATCTCTCAAACCTGGGTTCTCCTCTGTTAGTCAGACTTTGCAATCACCACCCGGTTCCCACTCCCCAGAGTCATGGTCTTTTCCCCACAGACCCACCTCCCACATACACTAGTTCTTCCTGCTCAACCAGATCATGAATCCTTTGACCAGGCCTCAGATCTGTGCTCGTTACTTAACTTTCCCAACTCCGCTGCTCAACTCCCTGTGCCATGGTGACACCACTCCTTAAATCCTCTCTTCCACTAAACTTTCTTTATACTAGATGCTTCAAACACTTATGTTCCTCAGGAGCAAAGGCCCAGGCTTCCATCCTCCACCACTACTTCATTCCTCTACACAACTTCATGTATACTTGGTTTTCTCTCCTTCCATTTCTCCTCTGAACTTCCGCAATTTCTTACAAAATCTCCACTACACTTCTATAATCGGCCAGAGGTTTAGAATTTGATTCACATGGTTTGATTTGTAGAGTTCTCATAGAAGGCTAGGTTTAGTACCAAGATTGTTGTGACAATGAAAATCAAAGTACTTTATAGTGTGATGTTTCCTAATTGCAATGTCACGACATTGAAGCTATGGAAAACGTGATTGACTTTCCAGTGTCGCGAAACAATGTGGTGAGGTCACACATTAAGGTCCATTTAATTAGCCTTCGATGTCACATATCAGGTGTCGGGCAACGACTTGATGTCGGTAATGCTTCGCGATAATGTTTCAAGGTCGTCTGAAAACTCTCATACTTTGCTGGCTCATTAATCAAACCGATTTCGACACTGGTACTTCATCGCTCAACGGCAAATGTCATGTCCTGGCGTTAATGACCTAATGAATTCAGTATGATTTCATGATGGTCATAGATCAGAATTTGATGCTCTGATATTGAAGCATGTCTGATGATGTCGCCATAATAGGAAATTTTTTAAACTTCCTGGAAAAGTATTACTTATGTTGATGTCGCGACAATGTGAGCGGGAAAGCCGAGCCTGGCCAGTACTCCAGACTTGTTCCTATTTTCTTCTACACTCCATTCATGCTCTGTGTGGAATATAAGTCCATGTATTGTCAAGAACCTCAATCTCAACATGAACAAGAACACTCAGATTTTTCAATCTTAATCCATTACAATCTATCCATGGCATTACAAATTCTCCAAAAACTATTCAATCAGTTGATAACTTGTTAAATGGTTTATTATTCTAATCCCGATAAATCCTCAATTAGTCATGCATCATTTCTAAAGAATAAGAGTTAAAGTAAACTCCTTGTGTTAATCCCATAATTCACCGATTGAGATGCTTTTAAAATTGACCTTCAGATCCTCTTGTAGATTCTTCATCCCTATAGGCATTTATGAAGATTGTAATCCAATAAATGAAAATAATTTCTAACAAACCATCTAATTTTACACTATTCAAACACACAAAATTTTAAACAAACTGCTAACTATGAATAATTTAGTGCTCACTAAGCTACCCAGTACGCTTATGTTTATGTCTTGTGCTAGACATGGTTATTGTTTTCTTCACATTCACCATCTCTTCAAATCTCAGACTCTTTGATTTTCCTCTCTAGGTATATTTCATTTCAACCATTCACTTTTAAAACTCATCTCCTTAATTGGTTTTCTGTTACCGCCCAAAAGGTGCAACCTGAATCAATTGATATGACTCACCTGACCTGATTTATTTGCCTGAGTTTTCAGCCTTGAATTGTTATCAGGACTAGATTCTCCTATCAACTCTTTCCTTAGAATCTTCTCGATCATGCCACTTTTAGCCCAGACTAGATATTCTGAATTATCATAGGCTTCATTTATAAGCCTTCAACTATCTAATTGAGAAGTTCTTTTCTTTTAGCTGAAATCAAGTCATTTTTTGTTGTCTCATTGTTTTATACTCAAGTGCCACAGTGATACATTAAGCCTAGGCAATTTAGTTATAGATGTCCATGTGACTCATAAGGTTTATGTTTAATAATGTACTTCCAACTTATTTTACTAATCCTTTCTACAGATTATTTGTTTTTCAAGAATATTCTTGATTTCATATATCTTAGTCATTCATTTGACTGAGGGCATCAACAAAACGCCATTACATGTCTAACCTATACTCAAGTCATTATAAGTTTTGGTAAACAACTCGTTGCAAATATTTCCATCACTTAGTAACAGTTCTGGTGGGCCCAAATATGTCAAGATAATCCCTGAATAAACCCACATCCTGATAGTAGCATTTCAAGCAGGAGTTTCACCCATTTCCGATACATAACTATAGCTAGGAGAATGAATAAGTTTCCAAATGAAGGTGGAAATGATGAAATTCCATCCCCAAGTAAAAATTTGCACCACCATAATTCCTTTCGTGGAAAGATTCATTTTCTACTAATGCTGCCCATTCTCGACATCTATCACAATATTTTGACCCATCTGCAAACAATAACCTCTGAATAAAGTTGGACAATAAAAACCTAATTGGAGAATTTATAGAGTTGTTCTGTCTCCCACAAAGTGTCCTCCATATGGAGATGAATGGAATTTATCTAAAATTCCAAATCTTGCCTCTACCCCCAGACATATTCTAATAATCTAATCAAGGCCTTTTCTAAAAGCAATGGGTTATCCCACATATAGCCCAGCATCGGGCTCCTTAGCTTTCTTTTTCTCGTCGGTAGTCGACTCGTGGCATAATTCCACTAGCCAAAAATTTACAATATTAGTATGCCATGGTGTTTCAGACCGACACTTGAAAAGGTTGCAGCGAAATTTTCTTCCATTTCAGTCCCTTTTCCCTTCAAGATTTTTCCAATTTCTATAAGGATTAGCTATCACATTGTCACTCCTTCTTTCCTTTATTTCAGATCAAATTCTCAGAGCAATAGTACCCACTTTGATCGCCTCGCTTAGCATCTTTCGCTTACGATATTTAATCATGTACGACAGTAAAGCATTTTCATTACAGACCCTAACATATATGGCCTAAATTTTTAGCAAGCAAAAACCATTGCTAGCATCTCTTTCTCTGTGGTAGAGTAGTTCTCATGTGCCTCATTGAAGGTTTTGCCGGCATAGTATATAGCCCTGAAAATTTTCTTTGTTCTTTGTCCCAAAATTCGTTCTATCACATAGTCAATGACATCACACATGATTTCAAACTTGCTCCAACCGTGTTGCCATGATGGAGTCAGAACTGATCTAGGACTTAATTTCTTCAAATGCAAATCTACATGATTCATCAAAATCAAATTTCAGATATTTTTCCAACTAATTCGCATAATGGTTTAGGAAATTTGAGAAGTCTTTGATAAATCTTCTAAAATCTAAAAACCTAAAAAAAATTTTTTGATTCCTTTACTGTCAGAGGTAGAGCTCTCCATGACAAATACCTACTGTCAACTTCTAAACTCAATCAGAAATGAAGGTCCAAGACAAATTCCTTCGTTACCTTAAATGACATTTTCCCCACAGCTAAGTTTTTGTCTGCACCTTGTAATATAGTCTCAAATTTTTAAGGCCATGTCAAAAAACCGATCCATACACCAGAAGTCATCCCACAAAATTCTTTTCATAGCCTCTTCCAATCTGTGTCATGAAATTATGACAATGCACCTTTGGAAGGTGGCGTGGAGTGACATACAAACTAAATGGCATCCTTCTAAGCAAAGGTGTCATAAAAGACATGTAAAAGTCTCCCCGTCCTCGGGCGGCAGTGGAAATTTGATTTATGTCCTCGACTATCCATTAAGAAAACAGAAGTAAGGGTGTCCAGCCAACCTGTCCAGTATCTGATCAATGAAGGGTAAAGGATAGTGATCCTTTCTGGTTGTTGTGTTCAATTTTCTATTATCAATGCACACCCTCCATCCTGCCATACTTCAGAGAACTGTCTGTTCTTTCCATTTCCACCATGAACCACCTTTCATGAACTGAAGTGAACTCGGGTTTACTAAGGGCTATCCGAAATTACATATATAAAGCCTGCATTTAACCATTTCGCATTTCTTTCCAACAACTTTTCACATCGATTCACTCTTCTTGATGTTCAACAGGTCTTTGCATTTTCTCTTCAAAAGGATTTTATGCATACATATGTATGACTGGATTCCTTTCTAAATCTTCTATAGACCACAATGGTTCTCTTATACTTCGAGAATTTCCAAAGTAGCTGTCTTGTGTTTTATCATTAATATATAATTACCTGCTTGATTTTTCCAACAAGAAAGGTATACTTCAAATTCTTTAAATAATTTCTTTAGAGTTAAACCATTCGAAGCCATATATTTCTCAGATTAAGCTACACTAATATCAAAGACTCGCCTCTTTGACTAAATTGAGCTTAAAAATTCAACATCAAAATACAGGAAATTCATCTCATTTTCATTCATTGAACTCTGAATCTTACAATCATTTATCGGGCTCAAAATTGATGGAACTTTGCTTCTAATCTACAATTGGGTATTATCAAATTCCGCCGTTTAAACTCGAATAGATTTGCTGCACGCTCATCTCCAACCCCGGTGAGTAAGCTCTCATTTCCTTCATATTCATCTGAAAGCCGCCCTATAGAAGGAAAGGTCTTCCTAGTAGTAGTTGGACTTGTTTATCTTCATCAATATCAATAACCACAAAGTCCATTGGAAAAATGAACTTTCCCACTTTGATAAGCACATCTTCAAGAATGCCCTCAAGTCGGTTAAGGTTCATCCGCCATTTGCGTGGTCACGGGTCGTGGGATTTTGGCTCTCAAACTGGCTCTTTCACCAAGTATGAATTGGTTAATGCTGGGGCCAAGAATCACACATCGCTCCCATTTCGTAATTCTATGGTATAAGGAATAGTGAAGCCGCCCTCGATCCTGATTTTTACTCGGTAAAGATCCTTGAATGTAACCTATTAAAAGTTGTCAATAAAGCCCACCGTCCTTCAACAATTTTCTTTTTCTATTTCAGCAGGTCCTTCATGGAATTTAGTATGAGTATCATTTGAGTCAATGCCTCCAAAAGGGACAACTTTGTTTTCAATAATGTTTTGGTAAGAATTCTAAAGAATCAAGCCAGAAGCTCAAGCCTTCCAAACTTCCTGAGAACTGACCTTGTAAGCTTGAACCCCTTTCTCGTCTTCATGGTCTCCTTCAACTCGGTTGCTTTGCCGCACCTTTACCGTTTCCTCGTTTTCTGTGAATCCCTTCTAGGACTGCATCAAGTGTATTTCTTCTCCTATTTCTGTATGTTTTTCTTCATCAGTCTTTATCTGTTCATTTCTTCTTTCTTCCAGCCTCTCGCTCCTTATCTGGCCATATAGTCTTTGCGATTCTTCTTAGTGTCACTTGGGAAGGCATCCTTGATCGGTCTTCAGACAGCTAGGGCTAATCATTTACTAGGTCTCCAAATTTTTTAGAGAGGCATTTGTGTTGGCCTGAAACATAGTTGTGTTTGCCTATAATGTTGCTAGCTCAACAAAATTTTGTTCATATATATTTAGCAGTCTTTTGTTTTCTCCCATAAAGCTTATCATCTGTTCTTCAAAAGATTGGGACCTTCTCTCGCCCTTTTGACTTCAACCTCTCGGGCCGTTTCTATTGTTATCGCCCTTGGAAACCATGTCAATTACGCCGTTGTCGATAATTTCCGTAAGTGTACTGCTCTTACCGTGGCCGCAGTCCATATGAGAAATTCTCATGGTTTCGGGTTACCGTGTAGTGAGTAAGAAGATTCAGACAGCTTAAATTGTAACCCTATTGCCAATGATAAACCGAATCTCCTCCTACCGATGACCATCTCGAAACAAGTCCTTCATCATTTAAAACTCTTTGTTGATCTTCCACTGTTCCAACTAGATGGGCAGACCTGTAAAACCTGAGAAAAATCGATTTTTTCTGAAAAATGGCAAAACGGTAAATTGCCGACAGCGTCGAAAACTCCGAAATTTTCTGCGGGATCTCGATGACGAAATGTAACTCACCATTGATTCGCCTCATGAAATCTACCATCTCTGATAAATTTCACAAATTCGGAAAGTCGATTCTCACGCCGGGCGTATGGGTGTCGAGGATCTATGTGGGACAAGATTGTTTACGAAAATCTTGAAAGTCGGGAAATGACTTGAGTTAAGTTCATGGGATATAATTTGAACTTGAATTGAGGTAGAATGAGTAGCTTTAGGCCAAAATCAAACCCGGGCGAGGGTGGACACGTGACATGATGTGGGCCACACATAAGCTTAAGTTGGGACAAAAGAGGAATTAGGGCAAAAACCACTTCCGGTTTTGTCATGAGAGAGTGAGAAGAGAGAAAGAGGATAGCCAAGGCTCTCCCACGATCTACGTAGTTCCATCAAGCCGGGCCATCGAGCCAATAACGAAAGTTCCTCGCATCGACAAGGGGTATGCGTGAGTACCATAAAAGAGGGATTTCGTCGAAGTTCCAAGAGGGGAGATTTCGGGAATTCAAGGTTATCGGGTTTAGGAGGCTTCCTACCTATGTATCACGCACCTAGAGGCAAGGGATTCTCGGTTCTCGCCTGTTAAGAAAATGATTTTCGGGTTCCTCGTCGATGTTTCTTCGCTTAGGCGGACTCCCCGGCACACCAGCTGCGTGAATCTTCCACCAAGATTGCCGCTATGCCTAGGCGTGAAGAAGGCCCGCCGCCCAGGCATGTGGGTCCGCTTGGTGCGCCACGCCTAGATGAACCCGGGAACATGGAATGTGAATCCTCTAAACCGCCAGGTGACGCCGCTGCTCACCTAGGATAACCACTCCGCCTAGGCGGAGGTGGGCTACGCCTAGGCATGCCTACGACTTCTTGATGCCCGTGGTTCGCGGGCCTTACTCGGCAAGTCTTATGGCCCGACATGCGGTGATCGCGGGCTTGCTTCGTAGCCATCATAAGGTTTGTTTGAGTGTGTCATTAATATTAAGAGTGATATGGTTGGATGTCGATGTGTGTGCTCCAACATGTTGATATGTGGGGAATTGTTATGTGCATTGGCCATTACATGGCTTGCTTATATGTGTGTCATTGCTTGATCATAGAATGACATGTTAAATGAATGTCGACATGCTTGTATATATATCGACATGAATGAAATGATGTGTGGAAATTATATGCATATAGATATAATTGTCCATGATGCATTGGTGACATGCATGAGTAGAATTGTCCATGTAGCATTCATCGTGCATGTGACATGATATAACACGTAATGGCATCTTGCATTTCATATGCACAGGGACATCACATTAAATGGGTGTGAGTGCATGTTTAGTAAATCGACACTGCGTTTGGTGCTTGATTGGGTGGGCTCGGTTAAATGGGACAACGTCCAACAGAGTCGCATGGTTGAATAAAATGGTAAAGAAAATTTGTGTCGGGTATTAGCAAGAAGAGATAAATCCTCCCTCGGGTGAAAAGCATGCCAATTATGGTCAGACATAGTCCCCAAAGGTGAAAGGCCGTAAAAGTGTCTAGGGTTTATGAGTCTACAGCGACACCAAAAATCATACCCATAAAGGCAGGATTTTGAAAATAAAATGATCATTGTGATGTATCATCCAAAAGATTTTGGTTTATAAACAAATGAAATTTGTTTTGAATGATCATCGATGTCATCCGTAATGATGTTTATCGCACATGGGCTTAGGGCGCTGTGTGAGGGAGCTCTGCGAGAACTGGGCACATGGTACATGGTGAGTCACATCTCATTTCATGGCATGGCATATAGGACTCCATATAGAATTGACATGTTCTTATCTGGAATGTGATTGTAAATGTTGAGTGAACATTGCATGTGCACTTAGGTGGGGAGTATCCTTTGTAGGAGGTATTCCTTATTAGGCGTGGCTCACCCTTTATGGGATAACCCTTATAGGTACAGGGTCGATACTGGTGGACCGCGCTCAAACAAGGCCGTGATTGTGAAGAAGGTCGACATGTGGCCTTGATACGTCTTTTTGTAAAAAAAAATGCTTAGGTACAAGCTAGTTCTAGCACATGTTTTTGTATAAAATAATTGTAATTAAATTCTTTTGGACTATTGCCAATATAGTCGGGTATGTAATTATGGTAAGGGGGCCGAGATCAGACTCTTACAGGTTGTAATTAAGTATGTTAGTCTCATATCTTAACTTAAATATGAATGAATGGGTCCTGGTAAAGGGACGTATTGAGGTGGTGCCGAGTAACTCGATGTCCACGAGTAAATGGTACCAGTCCACTACCAAGACTTAGGTGTTCAATGACCTAAGGTAGAAAATTTCGTAAGTTGACGGCTAGTCAACTGGACCCCCGAAAATTTGGGGCGTCACAAGACCAATTGCTTCTTTCCTACATGCTAAATTTGTTCATCAGAGCGTCTAATTTTGCCTCTATAACTGACATTTTGTTTAGCTCTATCACACCACTTCCTCTCACTGCCATCAAGCCCCTTAAAGTCATAGATGGTCTGTAATCTTTTGCTAGATCTTCTATTAACTGATTTTCCTCAGCACTTCTCTCTGAATGCTCCATAACAAAGTTACATCGATGATTCCTTCTGGATGTGGGCCTACGGCATGGTAGAAAATATCCATCTGTGTGATCTGATCAATCCCATGCATTGGACATCTCTTGAGCAGCTTCTTATACCTTTCCCAGGCATGCTTGAATATAATGATTTCTCCCCTCCTTTCTGAAGTGAGAGCCAAAGGGAAAAAATCTACCCATGAATGCTTCAACCAAATTATCTGGGTATTCACCGACGATGTGTGGAAGTGATTCAAACCAATCTCACATCAGATCCCTTAAGGAGAAAGGGAATAGCTGCAACTTAATCACATAAGGTCTCACCCACTTTAACTTCACAGTGTTGGGCATTATAAGAAACCTATCCATGTGCTTATTGGGGTCTTCACTAGGATGATCTGTAAACTAATTCTGCTGGACCATGGTGATTAGTGCAGGCTTAAGCTCAAAATTGGAAGCTTCAATTGCAGGCTACCTGATTGTAGAATAATCATCTCTAATAACAGGTTTCAAAAAATATTCCATAGTTTTTTGCCCTTGAGGTCTGTCAACTTCCACAGTTGGAATGTGTTGATGTATTCTCTACTTCGCGATAACCACGGCTTCAAGAAATCGACTCTTTCTTCGTGTTTCTTCTGCCACCTTTCCTAATTCAAGGTCTAATGGTACCAATTATGATGCTGGTTTTCTATGCATGTGAGGACTTCTTGAAATGGAAACACACTGAAATCAAATAAGATCAATAGATACAGAAATATATTATGATGTTTTTTCATTAAAGATCAGTAATTGATTCAGCTATTGTAGTTAAAACTATTTTTTCAAAATTTTTGATAAAAGTAAAAAGAAAAATATCCAAACTAACAATTTTATCTTTGGTAAGAATATTAATCTTTTAAACCCACTTTCTATTTCGATCCTGAATAACGCTTAAAAACTTGTTAAGACCAGAATTATCTAAGTAATTATCACTGCCACCAAAGACTATTCAGTCCCCTACAACGACGCCAAAAACTTGTTAAGACCAAAGATATAAAATATGTCTTCTACCTTGTTTGTAAAATGCTTCATTTGAAAATTGGTTTGTCTAGATCATTGCAAGTGCATAGGTCATACAAGTAATACAATGGATTTTAAGTCTAGATATCATTCCCACAAGGATCGATTAGAAAAATTTAAAGATTAACTACCATCACTAGTAAAGATCCTTACTATTTGAATTTCTAAAGACTAGGATAGACTTATCTTCGTAGATAAAAAGAAATAAAAAATAAACTAATGAAATTCCTAGAGATCCATCATGAATTGAAACACATGGGAAGAAAAACAGTGTTGTGACCATCACTTTGCAAGTTCCAAATAAGATAAAGTAATGGATGTGACTCTTGGAGTTGTCCAAGAGCAGACATCGTAGAAATAGATTCTCCCACCCTACACGTTTCACTATCCAGCTTACCACACTCTATCTCTAGACAATGGGTATGAAGAGCTACTTGTAGGATTTGTTCATTAAGATCTGACTACTTTTCCTTCTCAATACTTCATAGTCATTTCTTAGGACTGAAAATTGCTTGCTCCCAATGGACAGGATATTGCAAGCCCTCTCCAAAATAAACGGTACCTCAGCCATCAATTAGACAAGAATTTCCTCTTCCCTTGATTAGAATCTCAGCTAACACTAGGTTGAAGTTATTCTTCAATTGAGGTGAAACCTCTTAGAATTAAGTTGCTAGATCAGTAAGTGGATCTTATGCCTTGAGCACGCATTCTTGTTGTCAGCTAGGAGAGAGCTTTGAAAGCAGAGGTTAGATCATCACTAGTGATATATCAAAGCAATCCCAAAAGTTCATTAGTTCATATAATATTAGTGTAATTTTAGCCACAAATGACTGTTCATTGCTCTCAGGTAGTCTCAACTCAGGCTTCACCGAGGGATTCTTGGAAATCGAGTACGATACAACTCCCTTCGGGTACCAAACACAAACATTAGGAACAACTCAATGTTGGAGTAATACGAAGCAACCACTCCAACTTTATTGAAACAACATTAACTCTTACAATCAATAATCCCAACAAAATATTCTTCCCAGAAGGAGCTTAGCCTTTCAAATCTGGATCACAAATCACAATGACTAGTTGATTACATGAATTCATTTAGATTACAATCAAAACTGAGGAAAAATGAGTTCTAGAATAAATTCTAGATTTTCATTGAAGTTCAGACATAAATGAAATCCGATTTACATGAATACTAGCTCCGAATTCCAGTTCAGATCACTACTCTAATCCTAAAAGAAACTTAATCTAAAAACAACTAGAGGAAAATAAATGGATCTCTCATAACTCTACACACTTCACTATCCAGCTTACCACACTTATATCTCTAGACAATGGGTCTGAAGAGCTACTTCTAGGATTTGTCCCTCTTTTAAGATCTAACTACTTTTCCTTCTCAGTACTTCACAGTCATTTCTTAGGACTGAAAATTGCTTGCTCCCATGGACAGATATTCTGAAGTTCTCTCCAAAAATAAAAGGTACCTCAGCTATCAATTAGACAAGAATTTCCTCTTCCCTTGATTAGAATCTCAGCTAACACTGGGTTGAAGTTATTCTTCTCAATTGAGGTGAAACCTCTTAGAATTAAGTTGCTAGATAAGTAAGTGGATCTTATGCCTCGGGTACACATTCTTATTGTCACCCAGGAGAGAGCCTTGAAAGCAGAGGTTAGATCATCACTAGTGATATATCAAAGCAATCCTAAAAGTCCATTAGTTCATATAATATTAGTGTAATTTTATCCACAAATGATTGCTCATTGCTCTCAGGTAGTCTTAACTCTATGTCACTCAAAGGGATTCTTGGAAATCAAAACAATGATACAAACTCAGTACCAAATACCATATTTAGAACAACTCAATGTCAAGAAATACCAAGTAAACTCACTCCAATCTTTCTTACTTTAAAAACATTAAGAACTCTTATAACTTCCAATAATCCAACAAAATATTCTTCCCGTAAGGAGCTTAGCCTTCAACTTAGATCACAAATCACAAATGACGATGATTAAACAGATTCATTTTAGATCAGAATCAAACTGAGAAAAATGAGTTCCAAAATAAATTTTGCATTTTCATTTAAGTTCGTACATAAATGAAACTGACATATGAATACTAACTCAAATTCAAATGATAACTCAAGCCCGATCCTAAAAGAAACTAAATCTAGAAAAAACTGGAAGAAAAATAAATATAAAAATAAAAATATATACAATGAGACTTTAGCTTTCCCAAAAAGTACAAACTTGATGAAAGTAGTTGGAAGTTGCACACTACTCCCCAAAAGCTTCTATTTATAGGCTCAAGTCTCGGGTCCCAAAATAAGGCAGAATCACATTTTGAAAAGCCCAAATTTTCGGGCCATTATCGCTTTAGGTGATTTCCCGTACTTTATGTCGCACATCGGGTTAATGGCGTCGCAAGCCAAACGAGGTCGCACATCAAAATCGCTTGGAACTTCTCAGCTTCTAGTGATGAGTCCATGTTGCGGATGATGTCGCCATTACGGAGATACATTAGCTGAATTTGGTCGTCAACGACCGCCATTCCGTGTCACATTGCTATGATGTCGCCGGCATAAGCTGATCATGCCCTTGCTTGTACACACTTTGATGTCGTGACATTGTTGATCTAATGGTGCAACATTGGTGATTTAAGTTCACAAGATAGCCCAGCCATCGTCGCAACATTGCCGTGATGTCGCGATGATCATATCTTGTCGCTTCCCAAGTCCTCTACCAATGTTTCACTGGCGACATTTATTCGTGTAGCGACATTTGACTTGTTCATCACTCAGCCGTTTTGATTGAATGTCGCTGGAAAGTACACGTCACGACATTTCGAACCGCGTCGGATATTCAACAATTCGACATTCATCTCAGAAAGCAATGTCGTAGCCATTTTATTATGATGTCGCTACATTGGATGGCTACTATAATTTGACTATTGGATTGTTTATGATGTCGCGACATTGTTGTATCTTTTCTTTCCCTTCTTCAGTTGATGTCACGACATAGCCATAATTTCAAGACTTTCTACAGATAATGTTGCGACACGAACCTCGCTAAAGCGATGTCACTACATCGTCTCTTCCTTGAATCCATGCTGTTTATGCCTTTAATGATGAATTGCATTTATTTTCAAGTTTCTACATAATAGAAAATTTGGGTGAAAGCTCCATAATTTCCGCATTAAACTCGAACCTTTAAGCCTAAAATGATCTAGAAAAATTGACTTAAAAAATAGACAGTTTTAATTACATCATTACTACGCTTAAGGCTCTGATAAATGTTATCCATGTGAAAGGCATACGTGAGGAAACCTAGCTGGGCTTATCCCATTATCCTTTCCCTCCCACAACCCGATCGAGTTATTATACTCCACTATGATGCACTGCTACTCACCTTCTATATTAAAGGTTTTAATGTGCACAAGATACAGATAGATCCTGGCAGCGTAGTAGACTTGTTGCAATTACCCGCCTTCAAGCAGATGAAGCTTTCCTTTAGTATGGTGAACTTAGTTAGGCGAGTCCTCTTTGGTTTTAATGGTGTAACTACCGTAACTCTAGGAGATGTCGCGGCTTTGCAAAAGCCGGGCCAAAGACTCCAATAATAGGTTACGTTTCACTGTCAAGACTCAGCCTTACAACGCCCATAACGGGTATCTCCACGACTCAATGAAAGCTGTCCCTTTAACTTACCACCAAACAGTAAGTATTTGACTAACGTATGTGTTGACCTTTACAAATACCGCCACATGGAAGTGTTATCAACTATCTATATGCAGGAACAGAGAGGGAGAAGAAATACTGAAAATCCTCCCCAAAGATCAAACCCCATGTGCGCAACTGGCACCGCGCCTAAATCATAAAGGAGAAGGATCCGCTGAAATGCGGATCCCCGGAAAAAGTAACGTTGGATCGGCCAAAAGTCTATCGACACGCCTCTCTTCGTCCAACGAAGAGCGGAGTAGTTACGCACCGCGCCGATGAATACATTGATGTATTCGCTTGAGCCACTATATATGATCGATTAACCCGACAGGCCTTCTCACAAACTAAATATTATCCTCGTGGAATAGACCAAGAAGAGCGTAAAGTGAGGCGTTTCACCTCCAAATCGCCATCGACGCATTAAGACCTGGCAGACGATTTGCTGTAGTAGGTTTCATCTTATAGCCGGCACCACGAAGTAGTTAACGCGGGTAGTGGTTCCAAAGAAAATGGGGTAAGTGGCGAGTATGTGTAGATTAATCACCTCAACGGCATGGCCAAAAGATAGCTTCCCTTGCTACGTATGTACTAAATTGTTGATGTTGCAACAAAGTACGTAATTGTCAGCTTTAAACTCTTCGCATCAACCTCTACGCACCCGCCGACACCTTGAGAAAACGACCTTCATTACACCATGACCAAGCTATACCGCTACATGCGATGTCTTTGGCTTAAAGAATGCTCTGGGAAACTTATCAAAGATTGTGATAAAGATATTCCGACCGTCAGTAACACAATGGAGGCTCATATCAACGACATGCCTGAAGTCCAAATAATGCTCGACCACACCAAACATCTATAAGAGGCTCCTTTGGAGTTGTTGCAAAGGTATGACATGAAACTCAACCCTTGAAATGTGTTTCTGAATGCAGGCATAAGGTTTTAAGCTTTATGGTGACCTAGAGAGGATAGAGACTCAATCCTATTAACCAAAGCTATAATGAACTCTCAGGCTCCTACCTCTAAGAAAGGAGTGCAACAGTTGACTGTAGGTTGGCGGCTCTTGGGTGGTTCATATTTCGTTTCATAGACCGGTTAAAACCATTTTTTATCACTCTAAGGGGAGACAAAAGGGCCGACTGGAATGAGGAATGTGACTAGGCCTTCACGACAATAAAATAACATTCATCAACCACCAATTCTCGCTAGCCCCGAGCAGTAATACACTCTACCTTTACCCGGAGGTGTCGAGACCTTAGTAAGTGCAAATTTATTGTTACATCAAACCGAAAGCAAAGACCAATATTCTTCTGAGCACCCCTATCCGGGCGAAACACAGATCTGGTCTCCCAAACATGCAACACTAGCCCTCTATGTGGTAGCTAAGAAGCTTCGCCTACTTCCCAGTACACCCTATCACCACTAATCTCCCTTGCGAAGCACTATACATAAGCCTGATCAATTAAGAAGGATGACATGGTGGACAATTGAACTAAGTGAATTTGCAGATTCGCATAAACCTCGCTTAGTATCAAGGCATGTACTGGCCTAATTTTTAGTAGAACTACCCCAACCAGATATGGACCCGTATAATGCTGGCTGGTGGATCCTTAATGTGGATGGCGCTTCCCGCCAAACGGATCCGAGCCTGCCGTAACTTGGGAGCCTCGACTAAGGAAATGATAGAACATGCCATAAGGCTAGACGTCCCCATGTCTAATGATGAGACTGAATACGAATAATCCTAGTTGGAGTCAACGTCGCAAAGTCTATATCCTTAGAAAAACTCATCATACACAGTGACTCTCAACTAGTAGTAGGATAAGTGAACAGAGAATACGAAACGCGAGACTGGCGCATGGTCAAGTATGCAAGTCTGGTTAGGCAACGACTAGGGAGTTTTGTAGCTTGGAAGCTCGAACATATCCTAAGAGATTCAAATGAAAAGGTAGACACTTTGGTTGCAGTGGCTGCAGCCATCCTAATAAAAGACACGATGTTCCTTTCTGTCTACTACCAACCGACGTCTTCTATTACAATCAACCAGGTGAGTCAGATAGATGAAGCATCCCCTTCTTAGCTAACCCCTATAATGCATTATTTGAGCTTGGGAGAGCTGCCTGATAATAGGGTTGAAGCTCATAAGATTCAAGTCCAGGAGGCTAGGTTTTCCCTTGTAAACGGGAAATTATATAAGAGGTCTCTGGACAGGCCATATCTTAAGTGTCTCACTCCTCGCCAGGGATGCGATATACCGTAGAACTCCATGAAGCGGATATGTGAAACCATCTAGGCTAAAAGTAACTTTAGCTCGCTGTGGCTATTATTTGCCAACCATGAGCAAATGCACCACCTAAGTCGTGCGCAATCGCCGCCAATGATAAGCCTCATCTCGCGCGCTAGCTCGCGATCTAACTAAGATCATAAGCCTCAGCCTCATGAAGGGAACGCATAGTCGACCATCGCCACGCTTCCATCTCGTAAAAGCTACCAAGAAGGCCATCGACTACTTTAGCAAATGGATAGAGGCTGAGGCTTTCGCCTCCATCAAAGACAGGAACGTCATCCAATTGATGTGAAAGAATATTGTCTACCGGTTTGGAATACCTCAGTCGATTGTAACTGACAGTGGGCCACAATTTGATAGCAAAGTATACAGAAATTTCTACTATGAGTTGAAAATCAAAAACTTATACTCAACCTTGTGATACCCACAGAGCAATGACCAGGTGGAAGAATCTAACAAAACTCTCTTGACGACTTTGAAAAAACGTCTACATTTGGCTAAGGAAAGTGGATAGAAGAGCTACTTGGAGTTCATTGTGTGATGACACGCGCCCCCATACCCGACCTGACCCGAAAGCCGAACCGGATCCGGGACGCGATCCTCTTTTCAAATCCAATTCCTTTTTCTTTTGCCAGTAAAACACATTTCCAATGCTCATTTTGTAAAGGATATTTATCTTTATGAAAATATATTTGTGTATACTAATTCAACTTAAAGGGGGCCCATCATTTTGTTTTCAATACACATTTTCCATTAAATATGGCATTACATGCCCATTTGATCCATTTACCACCTTTATACATTACGGCATTACAAGTCGTTTTCAATACCAAAATATTTACAAAACAAAATCAAAGTTTGTACAAAAAGTGTCAAATATATTTCATATGAATGCATGGCCTAGCTTTACTCAACTTCGTGAGGCCTTGATGCTGACTCGAATCGCCTGTCTTTTCCTTCAGATCTGCTCACTCTGCACTGATGATAAAAACAACGTATAAGCATTTTCATGCCCAAAGGGTTCTATTATGCCTTCTTCATTTCGCTTTTAAGTAACTGGCGCATTTTTTATAAATCGATGCCTTTGTATAATTTTTCAATGACTAATGCAAGACAATGCATATATGTATATTTTCATTTTGTATACATTCAAATTACAATTCATTGGTCATTTCAATCATCCAGTTTCATATGCAATAAATCATTCAAACACAAATCATGCATTTCACAATTTTCTTTTCATTTTGCCCTTAAGTGAATTTAACCTATGATTTTGGTGCACAGGATAACGAATCACTGACATGGTCCCTCTGGGCTGCAGGCTGGTATAAAAAAGGTTTTATAATACATTACGGTCCCGCTGGGCTGTTGACTGGTTATTAAAAATCATTTCGTGAACACTACCGACATCGTCCCACCGGGCTACTTGACGGAGGACACATCATTACGCTCGGGCGCATCGCTTCATTTGACCCTTATTGGTATACCAATCTATCCTTAACTCGAATTTAACGGTTAACATTCTATTAAGGAGCTCAAATCATTCATAGCAATTTACAATAGTGTATATACATTTATATCCAAATACTTGGTTTCCAATACTCATGCAATTTTTCATATGCAATTCATTTCACAATCAGTTGTATCAAATCAATTTAAAACAAATAAATATGGTTTTTCTTATAAATCATTTCAACAATTCAAATCATTTTGTAATCATTCAAACACTTTGGAATTAGAGAGAGAGAAGTGGAGAACAAACTCCAAAATGGAAACAAAGAGAGTCTGGCAACCAAAAAAGCTTGTTGCCACTTGATTCCAACTCTCGGAATCTTGATCAATTCGGGCTTTCCTCCTCGCTAGCCCCTATTCCAATAAAATTAACAATCATATTATTAGTCGGGTATTCTAGGAGTTCTATTCAGGTTTACTTTCTACTCGACTCCCATTTTCCATACATTCTTCATTTCTTTAGAAAATCCTTAACATTTGTTTTAGGCATTATTATGCCTCATTTTTAATCCTATTTGTGGGTTATGAGACACCAACACTGGCTCAATTTACACTTAGGGGGATTCAGAAAGAAACTGAACTTAAACACTAACACAAACTAAGTAATTAGTACACTGTGCTATAATCAAATTTTAATTAAATATGAGAATCAATTGTCATTCAATGGAATATCGTTAGATTATAGACTCAAAGAGCTTTCCGTAGATTCTAAGAACACACAAATCGGAGTTCGGACGAAAAAGTTATGGCCGATTAAAGTTTAGTAACAATTTCGTATGTTGTGGTTCTCGTGAAAATTAAGTGGTGCCTGTAGCCTTCACAGTTTGCGAAAATTTCCCCAGTTTTCTATTTTCATTTTCTTTCTTTTCATGTTTAATCCACTTGAAAACAAGTAGCCAACAATAAATCGGCCCATTTGCGGTTCTTAATAGAACACATGCAATTTTCTTTGATGATGCATTTTGAAATCACTTTACACCACTAAACATCCCATTTTTGGTTCCAAATGTGAGCACATATCTACTTTTGGAGAAATAAAGTGATATACTCGAGAGCGGATATCTCGTATGCACGATCACCCCGTCAATGAGAATTCATTAATAGACTGAATAATAATTCATTTAGGAAATAATCCATCAATTGTGGCAAGGGGAGGCAAAACCCTAGTTTTCACAAAAAGTAATTTCACAAGTTATTTAGATTTAGTTTTAATTCTTCACATTAATTGGAAATTCATTAAGAGTTTAAGTCTAGATAATATCGTAGGGCCAATTCTAGTAGTCAACACACTTCTCCCTGTGGATCGATATTCGTACTTAGGTACACTATATTACTTGATACGATGCATGCACTTGCACACATAGGCTCTTTACCCAGTTTATACAAGTCACACATCACGCTTTTGCCTTATCAATATTCTAAGTAAGAAGAGGAGATTTGTCAGTTAAGGAGCGGTGGAGCTTGATACCACCGCAATGCAATAATTCATAAGAATTTACCTTTGAAAATGCAAGATCCTAGTAACTTCACCATCCCCTGCACCATAGGGAATTTTGAATTTGGGAAGGCTTTATGTGATTTAGGGGCAAGAATCAACTTTATGCCACTATCTGTAGTGAAGAGACTGAGTTTGGGGGAGCTTACTCCTATAACTATGACCCTATAGATGACATATATGACTATGGCTCAGCTAGAGGGAGTCCTGGAATATGTACTCATCAAGGTGGGAAAATTTATTTTCCTTATGGACTTTTTAGTAATGGACATGGAAAAAGACACACAAGTCCCACTACTGATCGGAAGGCCTTTCCTGGCCACAGAGCCGCCTGAGCAGATGTTACAGGCGGAGAACTCACTCTTAGAGTGGGAGATGAAGCAATACGTTTCAATCTAAATCAAAGTCTGAAACAATCTGATTGTGACAATGCTGAAAGTAAGATTGTAGAACAATTTGTTCCTATCGGTCTTGAACTGATCAATGATTGTAAAAACTAGAATTCAATGAATGAGAATGAGATGAATTTCCAGTATATTGAGGCTCATGATGTTGAATATCTGAATTCCAATTTTGAAATTAGAGAAACAGTACTCAGTCTAAAAGAAATTAGTACGGAAAAGTCAAGTAGTAGTGAAGAGAAGGGACAAGAAGTGGAAAAAAGTTCTGAAAGGCTAATTCTTAAGGAATGACCCAAACATTTGAAATATGTCTTCTTAAGAGCTGAAAGAGCACAACTCGTAATCATAGTAGCCGACGGATGGGGCTTGAAAATGAGCAGAAACTGATCAAAATTCTCAGGAAATATAAAGAAGCCATTGCTTGGTCAATAGAAGACTTGAAAGGGATCAGTCCTTCAATTTGCATTCATAAAATCCTCCTGGAGGAGAATGCAAAAACATAAATTGAACATTAGAGAAGACCGAACCCCGTGATGAATAAAGTTGTCAGAAATAAGGTATTAAAATGGTTGAATGCAGATTTATTTATGCAATCTCATACAACCTTGGGTGAGCCCAGTTCATGTGGTTCCCAAAAATAGTGGATTCACAATCATCATAAATGAGAAAAATGAATTGATTCCAACAAGAACTGTGATAGGATGGAGGGTGTGCATTGATTACAAAAAATTGAACACGACAACCGGAAAGGATCACTATCCTTTGCCCTTTATTGATCGGGTAAATGTTGGACAGGCTACGAAACAACTTTACTCGCTTTTCTCGATGGGCATTCGGTTATAATCAAATTGTCATATCCTCGAGGACCGTGAGAAACTACTTTTACATGTCCTTATGGAACCTTGCTTTTAGAAGGATGTCATTTGGACATGTATCGCCTCGCCACCTTCCAAAGGTGTATGATGTCCATGATCTCAGATTTGGTGGAAGAGGCTATGGAAATTTTTATGGATGACTTCTCAGTTTATGGATCCAATTTTGAGCATTGCCTGAAAAATTTAGAGATTTCACTTCAGAGGTGCCAAGACAAGAATTTAGCTCTAAATTGGGAGAAATGTCATTTCATGGTAATAGAAGGAATTGTCTTGGAATACAAAATTTCTGCAGTTGGGCTAGAAGTTGACCAAGTTAAGGTTTATGTCATAAAAACTCTACTGCCACCTATAATAGTAAAAGGGATAAGAAGATTCCTAGGACATGCTGGATTTTATAGAAGATTTATAAAGGACTTCTCAAAAATTTCCAGACCATTATGCAAACTGTTGGAAAAGGATGCAAAGTTTGACTTTGATGAATCATGCAGGTTTGCATTTTTAGAAATTAAATCCATATTGGTTATAACTCCCATCATGGCAACACTAAACTAGAACAAAGAGTTTGAAATCATGTGTGATGTCAATGACTATGCAATGGGAGCAGTTTTGGGACAAAGAACATAGAAAATTTTCAGAGCAATATACTATGCCAGCAAACCTTCAATGAGGCATAAGAGAACTACTCACCTACAAAAAAAAAAAAGAGATGCTAGCAATGGTGTTTTCTTATGAAAAATTTAGACCATATATTTTAGGGTCCCATGTCATCATACACATTGATCATGCAACAATTAAGTATCTAATGGAAAAGAAAGATACCAAACCGAGACTAATCAAGTGGGTACTACTGCTGCAATAATTTGATTTAAAAATCATGATATGAAGACACAGTGATAGTTAATCACTTGTCAAGAATGGAAAAACCTACTGAAGAGGAAAGAGGGACAAAAATAGAAGAAAAGTTCCCTAATGGGCATCTTTTTCAGGTGTAAGTTCAATTACCTTAGTATGCTGCTATTGTTAATTATGTAACTTGTGGAATCATTCCATCATATTTAAGCTACTAGCAGAAAAGAAAGTTGAGAACTGATTCCAAAGTATATATATGGGATGACCCACTGTTGTTTAGAAGAGGGGTAGATCATATCATCAGAAGATGTGTGCTAGAAGATGAGCAAGGTGGAATAATTGATAAATGTCATGCATCACCATATGGAAGAGACTTTGCAGGAGAAAGAACAACCCATAAAATTGTCCAATTAGGTTTTTACTGGCCTACTGTATTCAGATACTGTGCTGAATGGGTTAAAATTTGTGATAGATGTCAGAGAATGGGAAATATGAACAAAAGAAATGAGATGCCCTTGCAGGAAATCCTAGTGGTGCATATTTTATGTAATGGGATAGATTTTAGGACCTTTTCCCACCCTCATTTGGAAATCAATACATTTCCTCCTAGCTATGGACTATGTATCCAAACGGGTAAGCCATACTTGTCCAAGGAATGATGCTAGTAATCAGAGCGGGCTATCTAAAGAAATATCTTGAGATTTGGAGCCCCAGGGACAATCATTAGTAATGAGGGAAGCCATTTTGCAAAACTCATGAGCAGATATGGAATCAGAAATGTTATGGGATTGGCTTATCACCCTCAATCAAATGGACAAGCAGAAATATCTAATAGAACATATTGGAAAAGATAGTAAGCATCAGTAGGAAAGACTGATCAGTCAAGCTAGATGATGCACTGTGGGCTTACAGGATAGCTTATAAATCTCCTATTGGAATGTCCCCATACAGGTTAGTATTTGGAAAACCTTGCAATCTCCCTCTTGAGATGGAATATAAATCTATGTGGGCATCAAGAAACTGAACTGTGATTTCAAAGCTAGTAAAGAGAAGAGACTACTCCAAATGAATGAATTGGAAGAGCTGAGAAATGAAGCTTATGATAATGCCAGAATCTACAAAGATAAGACTAAAAAGTGGCATGATCAAAAGATTCTGAGGAAAGAGTTCAAAGTAGGATAGATAGTCCTACTGTACAATTCCAAGCTAAAACTTTTTCTAGGAAAACTCAAGTCAAGGTGGAGTGGTCCATACACAGTAGTTGCATTTACCCCTTTTGGAGGAGTGACACTAAAAACCAATTTTGGAGAAGAATTCAAAGTAAATGGTCAGAGGCTGAAGCATTACCTAGGAGGAAGACCAAATGGAGAAAAGTCCCATATTTGAAGAGATCAATAGAATTATCGAAAATGAGAACATATCATAAAGAATGTTCAATTTTAAGACATAAAAATGAACAACTACTTGGAAGGCAACCCAAGCAATTTCCATTTTCTTTTAGTGTGATGTTGTTCAATTCAATGTGTTTTGAATAGTTTAGAAGTAGAGTAGTTTTGTTAGAATTTATTTGCAATTTATTTAATCACACCCATCGAATGTCGAATAATGAAGTCGCATGATATAAGGAAGGTCATTTTTCAAGCATTTCCAATCATATCAAAGTTATGCAGAGTTAACTACAAAGGGGAGCTACATTTCATTACATGTTCTATGAAACATGCATATACTAAGTTTGGTGGGAGGTAATTTATCCGAGTTGAAAATTACATAAGAGCTTCATTGTCCTTTTCATGAATAGTTGTGTGAAAATTTCTACAATACAATGAATATATGCTTAATTGATTGAATTGAAAATCTGAGTGTTACTGTTTATGCTTTAATTGAGATTTTTTTTTCTTTCAATATTGATAGACTCATATTCATGAGCGTGAAATGAAATTGCAGAAATAAAATGGGGAAAACAAGTAAAAATTTTCTTCTTGAAAGAATAAAACTCCTTCTCAATGTCGTAACACCGGTTCCAACAATTTCCCCAATGTCGCGACATTATTGTGACATTGTCCCAATGTCGCGACATCAACATGTCAATATCGTGATAATGCATTTATAGAAGAGCAACATGAAGACTGATCTTAAAGCAATGTCGCAACATTGTAGTGACATTATCGCGACATCAAGTCAATGTCATGACATTGCATTTCTAATGTCGCAGCATCCAGAAAAGCCAACTTGAAAACCTAAGCAATGTCGCGACATAGCAATTTCAATATCACGACATCAGGTTAATGTCAGCAACATAGCAATTTCAATGTCGCGACATCAAGTAAAGCCAATTATAAAATCTGAGCGATGTCACGACATCACCACGACATCGTCGCTACATCAAGTCAATGTATTTATTATCGGAAATCCACGTCGCGCAAAATTGCACCGAAGTTACTTAGAATGACAACTCCAATGTCGAGATCACAAACTCACAGTCAGACATTATAGTTAGGCCAACCCACCTATAAAAGGAGCACATCGAGAAATTTTCATTCTCAAACCTAATCTCACAAAATTTTGAGCCCTACCATTTTCAAATTTCTTCAAAAAGCCAAACCATGTCAAACCCTAACTCTCCAACCCTAGAAAAAGTTTTGGAAAACATCGCAACAGAAGTACTGAGGGAGAGAGCAAAACAACAAGAGAACCTAGAAACCCTATATAGAAAGTGAGGAAGGAAAACGAAGAGGAAATAAAGGTTATGGTGGAAGAAGGAATGGCCAGAGCCTTATACTCCAACAAGGGAGTAGAAGCGTTCTAGAAGCATCTAGCCAAGAAAGGCTTTGTGGAAGAAAGAGGCTTCAAGTAGCTAGTGTCACCATTCAAGGAGAAAATTGAGTGATAGGGCTGGGAGAAGGTGAGCCAGCATAGGGAGCCAGGGGTAAGGGCTGTCGTCAAAGAGTTTTACGCAAATTTGGATGAGCAAAAGAACCTCACGTGCTATGTCGGGGGGAGATGGATCCCTTTTAGGGAAAGGGCCATCTCCCTAACCCCGATGGAGACAAGCAGCGCTCACGACATGACCACTTCTAAGAGAGCCCGAGGTTTGAGGAAATCGTCAAAGAGCTAACAAATGGTCTAGGACAATGGCAGAGGACCAAAACCATCTGTAACTCCTACATCGACAAAGGTGATTTGATTGAGGTGAATGAGGTATGGTTCTATTTTGTCAACTTTGTTCTCACCCCCTCAAAGCATGTCTCAACTGTGAGACAAGACCGTGCCATACTCTTGTATGCACTGGTCAAGGGGTGTTCTCTGAATGTGGGGAAGATAGTGGAATAGTCCATTCTAGACTACGCTAAGAACAACTTCTCAGGGAACATCCCACACCCTGCCTTGATCACTCTCCTATGCATCAAGGGGGGGTGTAACATTCAGCGAGATAGAGGAAAAGTGCCCAAGAGCCTCTCATCTCACTCTCACTGGAGTCCTTAAAACTCCAGCACAGGGTGAAGAGGTAGAGAGAGCAAGAAAGAGAAAGAGAGTAGCTAGAAAACTACTAAGGGAGGCAACCCCTACATGTAAGCAAGAAGTAGAAACTAAAGAAGGTAAAAGGGGGTGGTGTTCAAGACTACCCGCAGCAACCGTGCTCTTCCCTGTTGGCCGATGAAATAATACCGGTCGTGAGTAGAAAGAGGAAAGAGAAGTATTTACAATATAAGAGAGCAACAATTTTGAGCTATTCTCTCTACTAATAGGGATGAGAGAAGAAATGAAGAGAAGAGATGAACAACTCAAGGAAGAGCTGAGATGGAGGGATAACAATTAGGCCATAGAGGACAAGAAAAGATAAGAGAGACTGGTAGCACTTCTTCAACAAAGGGATGACAAAGAGGGATAGAGCCCTAAGGGCAGAGGTGAAAGAAAGGGATAAGGCATTTGTAAATGATCAGCTAATGAGATATCAAGAGCTGATCAAGATCATAGAGATCAGAGGAAAAGGAGATGGAGAAAAATATGCTCCATAGCACAAGCCTTTGGATATCTCTACAAAGAATACCAAAAGGAGATCAAGGCATTAATCCTAAAGAGAGATGAGGAATTGAGCACCGGGATGGTAGAGAGATAAACTATGAACCGGGATAATATAGGATCAAGCAAATTCCAATCTAATAAAATGTATCAAGCTCGGGTGGGTTTATAATCATTTAATTTATCAAGAGGCAAATGAGCTCATCAAGACATTCAACACAAGAATGGTATCTCTTCGACAAGGAGTGAAGTGGCCTAACCGAAAATCGTAACCTCAACCCTCGAATTCACAGCTTTCTAATGCCTATAAGTTTGAACTCACACCCCAAGCCCTCAAAATCCTAAAGAAGAAAAAAATAATCTTTATCTCTCTCTCTCTCTATCACTCCATCTCTCTCTATCTTTCTCTGTATTGCATAATCTTGTAATCCATTCATTGTAATTCTTCTCTCTATAAATAAAAAGGCAGCTTCTGAATTTTGTATACAGAATTTTATTTTTTTCTTTTAATTTTACATTTCTGAGATCTATAATAAATATGAGCTTGTGTTTTTTTTTTTCTTGAATAAATGAGAATTCAATGTGTTGAATGTAAGAATGCCGCAGAGTCGAACTGTGATTGAAATTTTTTGGATGTTTGTTACATATTTTATGAAGGGGGCCATGATTGATTGTTTGATGATTGTGAGAAATTTGTTGAGATGTTGGTGTTATTGTTGTTGATCAAATGAACTGAATTGATTAATCAAAATGAACTGTAAAGTTGAACAATAACATAACAATCTATTTTAAACCAAACAAAGCAAAACTCTGAAATGCAAATGGGTTGAAAAATTGAAACTAGGTTTTAAGTTGTGATGTCAAGGATAGATAAGCCAAATTTTTAGATTCTAAAAATCTGAAATTGAAATCAAAGCTAATAAGGCTACTAATTTAGCCGATTGAACAATACGCTCAAAAAATGCCAAATTAACACATTGGTCTTAGAAGCACTTTGAAAATCGATTGTGCTTAGGTTAGGAACACTTTATGGGACTTACTATTAGTAACATCAAAGGTCCTAAAACTTGATGCATTATTCAAGGCAAAATCCTAGGTATCAGAACTCAACAGGAAGTGATTTAGGCCATCTTTGGACAGTTTAGGCCTTTCAAAAAGCCTACCATTTGATATGCTATTAAGCATACACTTTAGTACATTGATTGAGCCTAAATGCCAATTTTAATCATCAAGCCACAAAGAATAGCCTTAAACCTTCCTTAAGTTTTACCTTATAGTGAAGAACCCTGGATTTACCCAAAACTACAAATCAGTGCAGCAATTAAGAAGATGTGAAAGGAAAATTAAAAAAAAATGATCAAGAGGATAAGTTTGGGGGAGTAAAAATTTGAATTGAAATGAATGAGGAGAATTAAGGATGTGAAAGGAAAACAATTGAGAAAAGTTGTACTAAAGGAGGTGCACAATAGAAAACTGAGAAGTTGAAAAAGAATGACAGCTTTTAAGGGAGAGTTTTATTTTAAGGCTCATCGACCTTAAGTTAAGTCCTGTGGTTATTCTATACCTAGTACCCTAATGCCAATTGGTATGGGAGTTAATGACCCAAAGTTTGTTAAGGTAGTAGAGCTTAAAAGGTGTTCACGCACCATTCCAAACCCGAAACAAAACATAAAGAGCCATGGAAATAATCTGAAATATAGCAGTGAAAAATAAAAAGCCACAGAGGAGAAAATAAAGAAAAATGCACCAGAACAAGTTTGGTGATGCTTGAAAGGCTAGTTTAGCAAAAAAATAGGATAAGCAATGAAGGCAAAATGTTTAGAAATGTATGCAATCTGGGTAAACCTGAGCCTTAAATGTCCAGTTATCTACCCAAATACCCTAGCCATACATTACAAGCTCAAAAGTCCTATTTTATTCTAAAGGTTGTGTAATGCCTACATTAGGGGAGAATAATGTGACCAATGTGTTTACGGACTAAACTATTCTAAAAGAATACCATTTTGCATAGTGATTCTCATAAACCTAACTAATCTGCAAATGAGACATAAGGGGAAGACTAACACACACTCACAGGGTCAAGAACTATATCTGTTTATTAACCAGAATTACATGGCTGGGGATTAATTATCTAAATTGTGGTCTTGAGATTTTGAAAATGAAGCTGAATAATGATGTCACAACTGAAATACTACTTAAGGCCTAAATGCATATCTGATTGATAAGATGATAAAAGTGAAAATGTCCTTTAAATAAATTTTTTTGTTTGTGATAAACAATATATTTTCTTTGCTTCGAGGACAAGCAAAACTTAAGTTTGATAGTTTGATGAGTTCAAAACTATCGCTTTAAGCCCATTTTTCGGGCATATCGGGTTTTCTAAAAGTTCAATTTAATTGTAACATAGAGCCAACGTAAATTTATGTTTTATGAAATTTGAAGGAAAAAAAGCAGACCAACAATACAGAAAAAAAAGCAAAAATCAACATTTATGAAGAAATAATGTCATGACATCGTGATTTCCACATCGCAGACACCGCTGAGAATTTCAATATCACTTACAAAGTCACGACATACGACATCGCTTAAAGAGAGGAAGGCAAAGATATGCCATTGTCACGACATCTCCACGACATCGTGGTGACATCATGCAAAGTCTCTCCTCAACCGCTGAAGACACCAACACAAGTTGCGACATCGCCATGACATTGTTGAGACATCAATGTAATGTCGCAACATCAAACAATAGGACTAATAGGCAATGTCGGGACATCAGAGCAAGATTGTAAAAGCATAAATTAGCAATGTCGTGACATCTCCATGACATCAGCCAAGTCTTGAACACTGGAGGTCTAAACATCCAATGTCGCGACATTGAATTAGTGATGTCACGACATCAAACCAAAGCAACCAAGGTAGTGAGACCAACTCAATGTCATGACATCAGACCAGCAATGTTGCGACATTAGCCAATGGCATCTGGGCTGTGAGGCCGTGAACATCAAGATTCAGCCGTCGACATCACGCGAATGTCGCGACATCATCTTAAGGTGGTAAAGATGAACTTAACTAACCAATGTCGCAATACTGTGCAGGCACGCGTCGCGGTTACTAGTTGTAAATGATCATACCATCGTGCCCAATGTCGCAACATCGCCACGACATCAAAGTTCGGCCACAATGAGTTGAATGTCACAACACTAGAGTCAACCTACCGATACAGCGCTTCGAGCACAGATGATGTTGCAAAACATTGCCACACAGCATAGGTAGGATTTTTCAGTTTTCGAACGCTTTAATTGTCACCTTGTTTTTGAAATCAAGACCTAAGTCTATAAATAGAAGCTCCCGGGGAGTAATGCGGAGCTGCTCGCATTGCTTTGTGTGCTTTTAGGAGAGCCGGTCTTATTGTATATATATTTCTTTTTATTTTCCTCTTACTTTTTGTTTGTTTTGATTTAGTTTTTTATTAGATTAGCAGGATCTAAACTGCTCGTATCATTAATGTATTTAAAGTTTATTTCTATCTCGGGACTTAATGAATCTCGAGATTTTTTCCTGAATTCATTTATATTCGGGGCTTGATTACACCAATGAATTTACTTGACTAACTAATAATATTATCAGGATCCGCATTTGAAAGACTAAGCTCCTCATAAAGAATGTTGTTGGAATTATTGATTGTAATATTTTAATGATGATTTGGGTATGAAAACCGGAGTGACGAACTAGTATTACTCCTACATTGATATGTGTTCTGGCACTGCTTGGTACCTAGAAAGAGTTGTATCAATGCTTTCTAATTTTCGTGAACTCCTCCGAGCATATAGATGGATCTACCCGAGCAAAGAGCAGTCATCAAGTTAAATTACACTCGATATTATTTAAACTAATGCACTTTTAAGATTACTTTGATATATCGCCGGGTGATGACCAAATCTCATCATGTCCTCATGGGCACAAAGAGCGTTTTCCTCGAGGCAATATGATCCACCTACTAATCTAGCAGTTTAATTCTGAGAGGTTTCACCTTAGTTGAGATAGATTATAGAAATAATCAAAATCAAAATTTCTATATTTGAATTTTGATTATATATAGAAATTTTGATTATAGATTATAGAAATAATCAAATTTTTGATTATATATATATATATATATATATATATATATTTTTTTTTTTTTTTTTTTGAAAATCCCTATATAATATATATTAAAATTTTGATTATAGAAATATATATATCGGATTCCATGGTTGAACTAAAATCAAGGCGGCGTGCAACACTCGCTCATGGCATGCATAAGGGAGTCATTGCCAACTCTTCTGGATCGGGAGCAAACGATCAAAAACACCGATCGTCAAAGTAGGGCTACCGTGTGATCCGCAAAAACCATTCAGCCACTGGCAAAACCAGTTTTTAGGTGTGAAGAAGAAACAAACAAGAGCGGAGACTTGAGATCAAGAGGAAAATCGCCATTATCTCTTTCTATATTAGGAGTAACGAGTTCGAGAGGAACTCCATTGCTAGCCATTGCATCTTTTACAATTTCAATCACACCAAATTCTTCCAATTTCTCATGATGTTTCACTAACAAATCCTCTTCTTTCTTCAATTTTGATCCTGAGCAAACTACAGCAAATTTGCCATATAACATTCGACACACCCGTTTTGATGAAGGGGAAAACAAGAATATGTAAGAAAGATCGGCCTGACTTAGATAACACAAAGTCAAACAAAGCAAAATCGTGCTGCATGAAACCCGAAAAGTACTAGGGAAAGAAAACAAAAATATCAAGGAAAATGACTTTCTCTTGTTTGGTTTCATCATGAAAATATAAAAGAAAATCAAATGTAATCAAAATTTTACATATTTTTAAATTTTTTTAGTCCTTATATAATAGAGAGAAACAAATAAAATGAGTTTGAATATAGATATAGAATTCATTTATTAAGTTAAAACCTTTTTTTCTTTCCTTCCACTTTTTTTTTAGCAGATTCCTTCCAATTTTCCTCTCTATTTTCTTTCTTTAATACTTTCCGGGTCCCAAATGGAGCCTTTAGATTTAACCTTAATCCAATACTTCACGATGACGTGTTTTTTTTTTACCCAATAAACAAATCAAAATCTTTGTAGTCATATATGGAAAGCTTAGGAGTTTGCATTCACTTTCAACTTTTTTGCTATTTATTAAAAGAGGAAACGAAGATATTAGGCATGTTTAGTTCTTGTTTTTGAAAACTATTATTGAGAATAGTTTTTGAAAACACATAAAACACCATTTTGGTGCTATTTGAAACTATTTTTGTTCTCTAAATTTATTGTTTTCTATGTTCTTTGTGTTTTTTGGATTAAAAATAAAATAAAATAAATTGGGAACCAAACTTGTTCTACCCATTTTCCTTGTTCTCTTTGTTTTTTAAAACAAAAAAATAAGCCAAAATAGAACGAAACAGTCCATTCATTTGGATAAAATGTGCGGTAACTCCTAAAGTCCCGGCAATGGCTGTTTTATGAGAAAAAACAAAACAAAAACGCAAGTTTGGAGATCATATAATTGGAAGAAAAATATTTTTACAAATTTTCTTTGATGTTTCCATGCACTTCCACATTTCTCTAAAGAGAAAACATAAAAAAATAAAATAAAATAAAATAAATCTCTTCAATTCTATTAAAAATTCAAAAGAAAATTTAATAATCCCAACCATTGGCTACTATTAGGGGGAAAGAGAAATTAAAAAAGGAAAAAAAAAACAAACAAAACAAGAAAAACATGTATGGAAATCATATAAAAGCAAAAGATATTTTACAAAATGGGACACAATGGTGTGGTATCGAGTTACACGATATCCACAAGCATTCCGCGAGTTGATGGGTGATCAACGGACCACGACCCTCGAGTATCACAAATTGTATTAGAGCTTAGTATACGACATTACCCAGTATTTGATGGGCATGGGTCTAGACCATTGCATTCATTGTGCATTTCATGTTTTATGCTCTAATATGCTATGTGATTATTTGCTATGTGTTATGTGAATTATATACAAGGTAAAATGTATATGGAAAAATAGGAACACTAGGGTTAGAAGACATAACCTTGGGGGTTTGAAAAAAGAATGAACGGAATGGTTCAGGATGTTGAGGTCTATTAGTGGTTGGCACATGCGCTACTAGTTAGACAAGGAGAGAAATCTCAAAGTTTAAATCGACTTCATTTTCGATGCTATAAGACTCTTTGGTTATCCGACATATGTAGATGGCTAATCGAGGAAGGTGATGCCAAGGCAGAAGTGAATAACAACAAACTACACTGGGCTCACCAACAAGCCTTCAGATAGGCTATTGGTAATCAAGAATTGGCTACCATTGCACAAAAGGAAAGTGCTACTACCACCACCATTGCATAGGCTAGTGAAACTATGAGCTAAGGAGGGCCAAGTAACCTCTAGAGGTTCAAGGCACACCATCCTCTAACCTTCAAGGGAGGAGAGGACTCGATGGTAGCTGATCATTGGTTCCGACAAGTTGGCAAGATCTTGGAGGCTATGGAGATTACCTTCGATCCTACTAGGATAAAGCTAGCTGCATTCTAGCTAAAGGGTGAATCCTAAGTATGGTGGGATTAGGTAAAAGCCTCAAGGAACTTGGAAACAACGACATGGGAAGAGTTTCGTGAGCTCTTCATAGGCAAATACTTCCGGGCATCTGCTCGACATGCAAAAGCTCGAGTTCCTAGAACCGAAACAAGGAACAATGATAGTGCTCGAATAAGTGGTTAAGTTCACTGAATTAGCCCGTTTCGCCAATGATTATGTGGCTACGGACATGGCTAAAGTGAGGAAGTTTGAAGATGGTCTGAAATTGTTCATCCGGGGTAAAATTGTGGGACTCCTCTTACAAGACTTGGACTTGTTGGTCAAGACAGCTATGGCCATTGAGAGGGAGGTGGACGACGCTCGGATCATCCGGGATGCAGGTGTCAAAGATAAGAGGAAGCAGAGCCAACCTTCTTCTTCTAGCCTAGGGAAGATGCAGAGGACTTCTACTCTGCAAGGGTTTCAGGGACAAGGCTGCGACTATTACGGCCAAGGTCAGGGTCAATCATCCTAACATGGGAGACACTCCAGGGCTCTTAGCTAGCCAAGGCAGAGGACATGTTTCTATTGCCAGTAGCCTAGACACATGAAATGGGATTGCCCTCAAAGGAAGGGATCCTAAAGTTATGGGTTACCCCAATCCCAGTCACTAGTAGAACATTCATAGACTCGGTTTGTTCCTTCCTACCCCACCATGGGCCAGGGGAGCTAGTACCAGTCCTAGAGATGGGACATAGAGATATTGTCCATCGAGGACATGGTATGGTCAGATACAGGTGACGGAGGCTGGGTCATTCACATGGATGGCAGTCTTCGGTATAGGAGAAGGGTTGGGGTTCCCTAGTTGGCAGATTTGAGAGAGGAGATCCTTAGGGAGTTCCATTGCTCCCGTTTTGCTATGCATCCAGGTGGCATAAAGATGTGCCATGATCTTCATCGCCAGTATTATTGGAGTGGGATGAAGAAACACATTAGGGATTTTGTTCGTCGATGTCTCACATATCAGCAGGTAAAGGCTGATTACCAGAGACAAGCGGGATTACTCCATCCCTTGATGTAGCCGAAAGGGAAGGGAGCATGTCACGATGGATTTTATGACTCACTTTAGCCACTTAACATCGCAAGGCATGACGCTGATAAGGAGAGCTGACCAACTTACTAAGTCTAAGACACTTTTACCGTGCAGATGACCTTCACTCCGAGAAATTCTCGCAGTTGTATATACGATTGTCTGCATGGGGTACTAGTATCTAAAGTATCGATCGATCCTGTGTTTACAACCTATTTTTTGGAAAAGTTTCCACGAAGCCATGGGACACAGCTGATGATGAGTATACTACTTTCATCCCTAAGGATCTACAATGTAAAGGACCATCCAGACTTTAGAAGACATGCTACAGGCATGCGTCCTAGATCTTAAGGGTTATCAGGCAAGCATATAGATGGCACCCTATGAGGCACTATATGGGCCTTGTTGGATCTCCCATTTATCGGATTCGAGGCGTGGCAGGCACTTCACGGGTCCGACTCTGGTTGTGACACATCTCGGAGGTGGATTTGACACGGAAGCGTCTTCTCATGGCTTAGAGCCAGAAGAAGAGCTACGCCGACAAATGGCGACAACCTCTAAAGTTTGAGGTGGGGGATGATGTATTCTTGAAAGTGATGCCTAAGAGAGGAGTGGTCAGGTTCGACAAGTGGGGAAAGCTATCGCAGAAATATATCGGGCTCTTTGAGGTACTCGAGAAGGTAGGTACAGTTGCTTATTGATTGGCGTTACCGCTAAGCCTATCGGGTGTTCACGCGGTATTCCATGTCTCCATGCTCTGGAAATACACTCTAGATCCAACTCATGTGGTGGATTGGGGAGAGCTTGTCATTGATGTGGATGGAACCTTCAAGGAAGGACCGGTATGTATCATGGATAGTTAGGATCAGGTTTTGCGAGGCAAGATCGTGAGGCTAGTAAATGTATTGTGGTAGCACCGAGGAGTAAAGGAGGCAACATGGGAACGCGAAGACACTATAGTACCAATTATCCTTTCTTATTTTAGGATGAAGGTATGTTTTTAGTCATTTGATATTAAATGACTATTGCATATGGCGGATTACTGTATTTAGGTGTGTGAATTTCAGGGATGAAATTCTTTTAAGGGGGGAAGAATATAAAACTCGGGTAAATTTGAATTTTTTTTTATGGCTAAACGGTAAATTGCCACTACTGTATGGGTTGTAAACCTAGAATTTTTCTAAATATCAGATGATGAAACGGACCTCACTGTTGGATTCGTCTCGTAAAATCTAGGTACCTAGATGAATTTCGTCATATTCCGAGATAGTTTGATTTTTCAGGTTTTTCAAGGACAAAAGGGTGACCCCTAAAACGAGATTTTCAAGAAAATCTTGAAAGTTGAGAAATAATTTAAATAAAGTTCATATAAAATAATTTGAACTTAAACCGGGACGAAATTAATCGTTTCGGGGCAGAAACAAACCCAAACAAGTTGTGAACACATGGCGCGACGTGGGCCAAGTCCTTAAGATTAAAGATAAGGTTAGAAAAATCATATTTTTAGGGAGAGAATATCTCATTTTTCTGGTTTGGCAGTGGGAGAGCAAGAGGGAGAGGAAGAGAGAAGTCTAAGACTTCTTTCGGCGATCCTCGGAGTTCCGTCGACCGGAATTCATCAAGCCAAAAATTAAAGTTCACCTCCTCGATGAGGGCTACGCGCACGTACCAAAAAGAAGGGATGTCATCGAAGATCCAAAGGAGGAGATTTGGGGAAATCAAAGGTTTTGGGCCTATGAGGTGTTCTTAAGGCCTCCTACCATTTCTACTACTCTTCAAGAGGTATGGTTCTTTCTTACTTTGGTTTATTTTTACCTTTGGGATGTTAAGGGGCTGTTTGGACTGTTTTTGGCCAATTTTATGACCCTTTTTATGGCCTGTTTGTGGATGGTTTTGTGCACTGATTTTTTTATTGTTTATGGAATGTTCAAAGGAGTGTTTTAGGGACTATTTGGGTTAAAAATTTGGGCTGTTTAGGGACCAATTTTTATGGCCTGTTAAGGGGCTGTTTGGGGCCGGTTTTTATGGCCTATTAAGGGGCTTTTTGGGGTCGGATTTTATGGCCTGTTATGTCAAGCTAGGGTCGCTTATGGCCTATTTAAGGGGCTGTTTGGGGCTATTTTTTGGGCATTTTATATGTCATATTTGGCCTTGAGGTTTAAGGGTGTTATTGCATGATTTTGTAATGACATGCTTGGTTGTTGTTGTTAGATAAAATGCTAATATATGTGTATTAATATGTTGACATTGGAATGAGTGTTTATTTGGAGATTATATACATATGATATGATTGTCCATGATACATGATGAAATGTGTGATTTAAGTTGTCCATGTGGCATTCATTACATATATGACATGACATTGACATGCAATAGAGCATTACATTGCATATGCATTGGAGCATCGCATTTCATGGTTGTGAGGTGGACGCCCCCCAAAACTCCGGTGGGTCCTGACCCATTAACCTCACTAATACCCATGGTTTCGATATCTCGATACTCACCATATCAAAGGCCCCATTCACTCAGATCCATTGATGCATATATATTTTAGAAAAATATACAAATTAATCAAAATAATTCATAAGAGTTCGAGTTACAACCTCTTATATACAAATATTACATGTAAAAATCTTAGTTTTTAAAAAAAGGTTTCAAAGCCACCCGCTCGACTTTCTTCACACCTGCGGTCTCGGATGAGGGTCAGCCGTCTGACATAACCTGCACTTGAAAGGGGGTCCCACGACGGGGTGAGCAATGCCCAGTACGGATAACTCCTACGAGGGCTACTCCCCACCTAAGTGCACATGCAATGCCATGTTCACACAATAATACATGCATCAACATTCCAATGAAGAATATGCCAATTCTAAATTGAATCCCACATGCCATGAAATGAGATAAGACTCATCATTCCCCATGTCCCGAGTCCTCGCCGACTTCCTCACACATGCTTATGCCAAGTGTGAAAACTCGTCATTGGTGTTTCATCCAATGATCCTTTTCCAAAACAAAATCTTTTTGTTTTATAAAACAAAAACCATGGGATATACCTCTAATGTCCATTTGATTTAATCAAATCTCGTGTGTTTATGCATTTGTGGGCCATAGATTTCCGGGTTCTCACCGTAGGACGCCGCACGCCTTTTTACATTTTTACAGGCTTTCACCAACGAGGATTATGTATAACCATAACTACTAGGTTTTTCACCCAAGGGGGTATCTATCCCTACTTGCTTTGCCCAACACACGTATTTTTTTTTTCATGCCATGAAACCATGAGACTATGTTGGACGTATTCCAAGGTACCAAGCTCACCACCCATTCACCAAGAATGATGAATGATTATAACCATGCACACACACCTAACTCAATGCGATGCCCTTGTGCATATACAATGTAAAATGCCACTGCATGTCATATCATGTTACATGTATAATGAACACTACATGAAACAATTTGTAAACCGTACTTTATGCCAAGTACCATGGATAATTATATCAAAAGCATATAATTTGCATCCATTCATTCTAATATATATAACATCAATATATCAAACATATTTACAACACATTCAAAGATGTTATAAAATTTCCAGCACAAGACAAAAAAATAGTCCACACAACCAAATGCATTCCCTGCAATACTTACTTTGGAAATAATCCGACCTCGCACTGCATATTTCAACTTTTGTTTTCTTTTTTTTTCAACAAATTTCAAGGCTGTCATTAACGACTATAAATTCATCCATGAATCAGTCCTCAAACTTGACCCGAAAATTATCCCGAAAAATAGTTCACAACAAAATCCAGCATGCATTTTCCAACCGTCTTGGAACCAAAACCTGCTCGGATACCGACCTTCAAAACCCAGTCCTGAACTGTCCGAAAAACAATCCCAATGTCCGAAACCCGCCTCATCGGGCTGGGGCAGAACTACACCCATTTACTTAATTCTTAGATTAAGAGGAACCAATGTAGGAGAAACCCTACTCTTTTTGTTTTGCACTCACTCTTAGCTCTCGATGAGTATACAAACTTTAATTCGCCTATTGACTTTCACCGCCGGAAAAACCAACCTGGAGAGTGCAGACCTCATCTCTTCCTTTTCCTTTCTTTCCCATTTTTCCTTCCTTTTCCACGAACTGGTTTTTTTTTTTCTCTTATTTTTGTTTTCCTCTTCTTTTATTTCTTTCTTCATTTCTTTTATTTTTCTCCTTTTCTCTTTCTTTTCCTTTTCTCCTCCACCGAATTGCTCTTTGGTTTGGATCTAAAAGAGGAACTTCACTTTCTTCTATTCCTCCCACATTTTGACTTCTCTCCTACATACACATGTCCTAAGATTTGTTATGGATCTTTCCTTTACTATCATGTCATGTGTCACATGGACACATGCATTAGGTGGCAATTGCCACACCACATGTCTCTCGTGCCATGTGCACTCCTCAAAGCTTGTCATGTGGCATCCGACACCTGCCTCGAAATAAGTGAAATTCCTACTATCTCGAAATCCAACGAAATTTGATTGGGCAGCTAGATTTCACAAGACGATTCCAATGATGAAGTCCGTTTTGTCATTCGAGATCTAGAAAATTTCAGGTTTTCAACTTGTACTACAACGACAAATTACTGTTTTGCCATTTTTAAGAAAAAATGCATTTTTCCCAGGTTTTACAAGGATGCGCTGGCTGGAAATCAAACGCATTCTAAGTGATTGATAAGTGGCTTGGTATCGTTGAACCAAGTTTAATAGAGTCACATAGTCGCATGATATGGAAAACTTGTGTCAGGTAAAGTAAGAAGGGTTAGACACTCCCTTGGGTGAAAGACCCGGTTACTGGTTCATACACTCCGACGATGAAAGTCCAAAAAGTGTAGATAGGCATGCGGAGCTAGTGGTGTGATTCCAAATTCCGTTACCCACAAAGACGCATGGTTTTGTTTATAAAGTGATTATTGGATAAAATTCATCAATGATGGATTTTATTATACATTGGCATTGCATGGTGTGGTGGGAGTCGGTAAAGACTCGGGGTATGGTGCATGAGTGAGTTTCATCTCATTTCATGGCATGACATGAATGTCAACCTAAAATCTAGTGATATTCTCACTGAATGTTGATGTTAATGTGAATTGTCGAGTGTGAACATTGCATGTACACTTAGGTGGGGAGTAACCTCTTTAGGAATTACTCTACTGGGTGTGGCTCACTCTATACAAGAAGACATTTAGGTAACATGGATGGCTCTCATCTACAATGCATGTGAAGAGAAAGCTTCCACTTATGGCTTTTATAATTCTTTTTGTAATATTTTTTTTCTTAAGAAAACTAGTTTTGACATGTATTTTTATGTAAAAGAGTTGTAACTGAGCTCATATGAACTGTTTTTAATATAGCCTTGCATGTTTTTACATGAATGTTGATAAATGGACCCAAGCAAGGGTTAATTTTTACTCAATGCTGGACTCTGCGCCATTGTGTTATATCGGGCCTCTGATGGGTCATGTTATGGCATATTGTGCAAAGTTGGTTTTGATAGAGCTCCTGCATAAAGGAGATCATCCTGGCTTTGTTAAATTATGGATCCTAGTAAATGGGACACAATGGTGTGGTATCGAGTTACACGATATCCACAGGCATTCCCGTGGTTGATGAGTGACCAACGAACCCCCAAATTTTGAGGTGTCACAACTCAACATCAACCCATATAAACCAATCCCCATAGTCGAATCAAAGTCTTGAAGTCATATGTAAGTGCTTAGATTGAATACCATGTAACAACTCATCTCCTCACCACCTCATCTCAATCACATATGATCGATCTCACCACGTCATCAAAATGCTCTTTATCATGAGTCACATCTCATCAGATGCAATGATCTCCGCAAATCTAGTAATTTAAAACTTTACCTAGTCAAATCAAGGAAGTGGTATAAAATGCTAGGGTATATATGGGGGGAAAAGGAATGAGAATGTAGTGGTGCTCGAGAAAGACAATGTAAAGCTCATGATAATAGGTCATCGGGTCCAAAAAGCTAAGGTAAGAATACAAGTGTGAATGAGATGCTACTATGATATGAGGTAGAATGAGTCTCAATCTCTAACTCCTTAAGTCAAGTCTCCAGTTTACGGTCAATAAGTTCAAAACCCTCCATGATGGGTTAGGCCTAAGTGATCATGACATGAAAGTGAAGGTGTCTCAAGTCAACACCATAAAATAACACACACTAAATGATCCTATGATGGCAATCATAATCCTGATGTAAGATAGGAACCCAAGGGTCATAAAGAAGTCCATTGTAAGATGGCCACAAACATGACTAGAGAATTCACATTAGTAATCTAGGATAAAAGTGGTACACTAAACAACACTATCATGAGATCAATACTCCATCTATAGTCGTGAGTCCTTGATTCAACCTTTAATTCAAGCCTTATGAAGAGAAAAAGATAAGGTGATCAAGGCCAGTAGGAAAAATGCATGAATATTAAAACATGTGCATGTCACGTTTCATATGGAAACAACATGCCTCAAATTGAAAATTGAAATCAAGTATTCATTAAGAAACGATTTAACTCCATGATAGGTGTGTGGTGCAAGAGAAGTGATTAATGAGCATAAAACCTAGGAAAAATTGAAATTTTCGAAAAAAAAAAAGAAGGCAAAACAGTGATTTGTGGATACGTACATGTTGAAAACCTAGAATTTTTCTAGATCTCAGATGAAGAAACAGACCTCGCCTTTGGGTTTGTCTCGCAAAATTTAGTAGCCCAAGTGAATTTCACTGACTCGAGATAAGAAGAATTCCCAAGTTTTTTGAGGCATTAGGTGTTTCCGGGTGACACATGGCAAACATAAGGATATGGAAAGCTTGCGTCAAAATGCATGTCCTTATAAGACATTATAGAAAGCCATGTGTCAACATGCAATGCTTTTAGATTTGTGTATGAACTAGTGTGGGGGCTGTCTATAACCAATTCAAGAAGGAGAGAAAAGGAAAGGAAAGAAAAGAAAGGGAGGAAATAAGAGAAATGGGAAAGGAGAAAAGAAAAAGAGAAAATTAAGAAAGAAAAGAAAAGGGAAAAGAAAGAGAGAAAGATGGCGGGAGGTCGCAAGGGTTTTCCTCGCTCATCGCACCTCGACGATCGGAACTCGTTGAACCAAGGAGTAAAGTCTAGAGATTCGACGAGGGGCTACGCTTCAAGAGGTAGATTCTTCCTACTTTGGTTTATTTCTAGCATTTGGGCTATTGTTTTGGGCTGATTTTGGAACCGTGTTGTGCCATGTTAATGGCATGGGACTCGTTTGTAGTCGATGAAGTACGCCTTCTGGAGGAATTTGGGTTTAAAATTGCATTTTACTGAGTTGCCAAAATGCTCTCAAGAATCTGGGCACTCTATTGCATGGATTGGCGCAATAGTGTGGCTCCTGGTGTACTCTAACTTCGGATGACTATATATTTTCCGTCCGATTCGTGCGTTCTTGGACTCTATGAAAAGCTCTTTGAGTCTAGAATCTAGCCATATGCCAATGATTAGCATTTGGTACTCTCATCGTTGATGACATTTTGATCATAACACCAAGTGTACTAATTGCATGGCATGACAGGCTTGTTTGATGAAATGTTGATATGTGTATTAATATATTGACATGTGATGAATTGTATGTATGGCTGGCCGCATGGCATGTCAGAAGATTAGCTACTAAAAAGTTATATTTTGTCCCTATTTTAATAGGTTTTTAGCGCTTTTTGTGTACTAATTGTTGTAATTAACCCAATTTACATATTAAGGTCCCTATTATTCCAATCGGGACGTGATTTTTATGGCAATTTTTGCGCTTTTGTGAGATAATCATGCCAAAAGTGTTGAGTCGATCCAAGCACGAAGAATTCAGACAAACTCAACATCATAGATCGTGAGACTAAGAGGAAAGAAGAGAAGAAAAGTGAAGAAAATGGCAGAAGAAAATGGAAGAGAAGTACAGTGAACAAGTGGGCCAATGGAACAAGAGAGTCGCAGAGCAGTCTCCGACTTTTCGCCAGTTAGCGAAAAATTACCAGGGATACGAAATTTCTCACTCGCTATCTTTGTGAATTTCGCTTAGCTAGCGAAATGTCACTATTCCTAAATAAATTATGCATTTTCGCTCATTAGGCACCTCTCGGCTTGCTAGCGAAATTTCGCTAGCTAGCGAAATTGCCACTGCCTAGCGAAAATTCATGATTTCGCTATCTCTTGGTGATTTCGCTACCTAGCGAAAATTTTGAGCCTTAGCGAAATCCACTGCCTTGTCATGCTTTTGTAATTAATGCCAACCGACTTCAATTTTTGGTGTATTACTCTCTTGTCCTTTAACTTAGCCAAATCTGTTAGGCTTTTATTTTCACACATTTGGGTTGGCTATATAAGCCACCTTATAAGTTTGTTCCTAACTTTAAATTCTTCAAGAATATCTTCAGCGAACTTTCATTTTCTTTCGCTTTTCTCTCTTCTCTCTCCTCTTTCTCTCCTTTTCTTGGTTGCCAAACACCCTCCAGAGATGACAACTTGGAGGATGAGCGGCTAAAACCACTTCCTTCTTGGAAGTAAAAGGCTGCCGGGGTGAGATCTTAGGTTGCCGGTGGTTCCCCAAGCCATGCAAGAAGTTTTTGTCATTTTTGGTTCCCAAATTCAACTCTAGGTTTTTAGCTTTTTGATTTACTTTTTCGCCAATACGGCAAGCTTTTAGGGTTTAGTGTACTTAGCTTTAGGATATTACCCATTATCCATTAGTTGCCCTTTACGAGCCACTGAGGTAGGTTAAAGGGTTAGGGTTTCAAACTGATAGTTGAATAGCATCAATGTCATTAATTGGGCCAATACTCCATGCTTGTAGATCCAAGGTATTAATTCAAATGAGAGGTAATCGTGATTCTTTAGATGGTCTTTACGAGCCTCTAAAATGATATTTATATGTTAGGTTTCTCAAATTAGGGTTGCATAGCATTTAATGTTATTGATTCGCCAATACTTCCATGCTTTAGATCCAAAGGTATATTCAAAGGAGAGAGGCACTGTGATTCTTTAGATGGTCTTTACGAGCCTCCGAGATGATATTAAATGTTAGGCTCTAAACAAAGAAAGGGGCCACAACTCCGCATGTTACCGTGTTGACTCGGGCCAGGAGTTGTTTCAAGGGTGAGGTTTAGTTAAACATAGATCCTGTTATGCCATGGACTATAGGTTGTATGTCATAACGCCGAAATTAACCCGGGACCTCTCGCCAGCCTGGGGATCTTAAACTCGCGGCCCACCGCTTCAAGGAGTTCTTTTTATTATTTTTCTTCATTTTATTTTCGCCTGCAAACCATCCACTTCCCGTTTTAACCAAACCCCAAAATCCAAATTTAATTCACCGCTTTGATTTCACTCAAATCATTCAGACACGGTTAAAACCTATCCTCGCTGCTCGACCCTAGACCGCTATATCACAGTGAGTTTACCACGGCAAAAGAGGAGGAACTTAGGATATAAATTTTGCTTGATTCCGCTTCAACCTAATGCGGGCATCTAATCAAATGGCGCCGTTGCCGGGGATGGTGCCCTAGTGCAAGTGAGAAGCTGTGAAACACTTGTGATCCTCATCACAAGTACTGGTGAATTGCTTTTATATTTTACTGTCATTTGCTTTTCATTTCATAAAAAAAAAAAAAAAAAAAAAAAACAAAGGTTGTAGGATCGCTTTCGTGTTGTTTTGTGTATTCTATTTCTACTGCAGGATTGCATTTTCCAGTGGTTTGACTGAGAGAAAATTGAACCCCCACATGTAGAGCAATACAGTCAGGAGAGTAACCCTAGGGCATATATGACAATGAGGGACTATAGGAACCTCGCATGGCAAAATCAAGAACCCCGAGAGAAATCCAAACCCACCTAATCCATGAGGGATTACAGAGACCATTGATGAGTGCACCTCCTACATGGTGCTCCACAAAGATAATACCTCAACTCCTCACCACCACGCCTACTACGCTTAATTTCCCGTTGAACAAGCCATTTTGACCTTACCCTGATAGTGGATGACTGGTGGAAGAGAATAAGGAGATTAATGCCCATTCAATTGTCACCGTGGAAGACAAATGAACAAGAAAATGGGATGGGTCGAAAAGATGACTTTTGAGCATAAATGGGACAACCCACCCACTGGAAGACCCACTAATCGCCAAGAATGTCCACCGTGAGGAGGAGGTCAAAGTGGCACCATGGTAGAGGAGCTGTGCCTACAGCAGCCACAAGAAAGCCTGGTGGAAAATTTTTAACCCTCACAGCCGCTTATCCGCCTATGGAGGAGGAAGGATGCAATCCCCCTGTTGTCGATCGGGATGAAGCAAGGAAGAACACAAAGAGAACACCATCCCTCGCCCTACTCGATCTGGGCCTCACATACCGCCTTCACTATTGACCACAATCCCAACCCAAAAACACTCCATCGTCAATGCCCAAAGCACGATAACTCCATCACAAGGTATATATCGCTTACAAAGAAAATCAACACATGCAAGACTACCCTAACCATAAGTCCAACCTTAATCACACCATGCAAAAATCAAGAGATTAGTGGCCTCTCAGACATAAGTTTGCACTACATCAAAGGCACAAACAACGCCCATACAAAGATGGCATAGTGGTTGGTTCAAGGGTTCTGCCTGGAGCACCCAAACCCTGCATTTAGGCCCCTCCCCCACTTTTTGTTTTAATTTGTTTTGTTTTGTTTTATTTTATCGTATTTTATTTTGATTTCTTTAATTTTTCTTTTTAGATTATCTCTAATTTTTAGTTAATTTATGTTTTTAGATTAATTTTTACTCTTTTGCAAGTTTTCTTAATTTTTCGCACTAATTTTTGGCTGCTAGAAATTTTGTGCTTGAATGGAAGAAATCAAAGAATCGAGCAAGAGTTTATTTTCATGCTTAGCGAATGCAACTATACGAAATTTCGCAATCTAGCTTAAATGCCAAAATTTCGCTTATAGTAAAATTACTTCAAAATTTCGCTAAGCTAGCGAAATTTCGCTAAGCTAGCTTAAACATGGCTTAGATAAATAGTAAGCTGCCACATGCCAAAATAGCCAACAAGAAAACCCATTTTAAATTTTTTTATATATATTAAAAAAAAAAAAAAAAACGCTTTGTTTTTCGTATATTATTTTTATTTCAAAAACAAAACAAAAAAATGTTTTTTTATTTATTTTTATTTTTATATATATTATTTTTATTTCCAAAAAAAAATTTAAAAAAAAAAATTTGTCTCTTAAAAAAAAAAAAATATGGAGTACATATATATATATATATATATATATATATATATATATATACTATATATATATATATATATATATATATATATATATTATATTTATTATTTTTATTTTATTAGTTTTTATTTTATTTGGTTTTTCAAAAAAAAAAAAAAATCAAAAAATCAAAAAAATTTCGCTATTAGAGATAGCGAATTTTATGGTTGCGAAAATTTCGGCCCAGTTAGCGAGAATTTTTATTTGGGCAGCTGGCCTTCATTTTGTTTATTTCATGCTTTTCGTAGAAGCTTGTTTTTGGGGTGTTGCAGTACCGTTGGAAAGCTTAGAGTGTAGAAATCCAAATATGGCCAGAAAGAACATTTTGAGATTATTATGAAAGTGTAATTTTAAAATGGTCCAATTGGTCTTTTTCTCTCTTTTCTTCTCATAACTTGTTTTATTTGAAGCGAGCAGATGAATAAGGTGTCGATGGAAAGCTTGTGAGGTCTCTATCAGAAATGATCACATCTTATCTCATGGGTAACACTTCCTTCTCTAATTTTCCATTCAGAGCCCCGTTCCCGGACAAAGATGTTTGGGTTGGGGGAAGTTAGTAAAGGGAAGTGGATTTTGCATTTATGTTTTGTTATCATTTTGTTCAAGCCCATTTTGTGATGTTTAGTGGCTTGCTGGGTCCCCTTTCTATAAAGCTGGTATACAAAACAGCTTACTTTTTCAAAATTTGGACCCGTTTTTGTAACCAAACTTTTTGTGGTTTTGCCTAACCTGTGGTTTGAAAAATTGAAGCTTTGTCCAATTCTATTGATGTTAGATTGGTTCCATGCTTGGTTGAATTCTTATTGATTTCGACCTTTTTCTTCCACCTTTAGCTAACCACACACAAAGCACATTAGATTTCAATGATAAGGTGGCGTACTCTCCCTTAATTTGCATAACCTACCCTAGTTTCATTGACACGCCTTTAATGAGTTAGGACCCCTGTGGAAAAAGAAAAAGAAGAAAAAGAAAAGAAATGAAAAGAAAAAGAAAAGAAAAGAAAAGAATAAAAATTGCAATGCTTTGCCTTGAAACAGAAACACGATCCCAGGGGTATATGGCGAAAGCCTTTAAAGCCCGGTGCCCTAAACCTTCACTGGTTGGGAGTCGCCGGCTTTGTGTTCATTACATGGGTGGATGGGTGGAGTTTAGCAAGTTGTAGGTGCTTAATTCTCGAAGTCATTCGAGTCGAGTGAAGCTTTGTAGAGTTTGTGGTCGGTCAGTCCTTTTGGCTTGATGCCTAAGCCTTAATTGGTTGGGGAGTCATCGGTGGACCCCGTTACGGACTTTTGATGAAGTCGAGTTTTTAACATGCGCCTACTACAACACAAAAAGAACCAATGGAATAAGAGGTGGGTCTGATCTCTATTTGGGTTGGTTAGCATGCTAGGCGTAGTAGTAGCTAGGTTGGGAGAGTGCGGTTTGCGATTTATTGTTGAGAGCTAAACAAATAAACACTTCAGATTTTTGGTGGAAGTTTCTGGTTGATTCTTGAGATGGAGACACTTTTGATACTCGATTTTTGTATGGTATTTATTCTTTCATGATAGTTATTGGACACGACTTTGATGATTCTTACTTAGGGTTAGGCATTACTTCTTCACAACCTTTTTGAACTACAACCTTTTTGTGCACATAATTTTGTTATCTTTTTGTATGCTCTTTCTTTCTTTCTTTCATTGCTACGGGGCTAACTTGATGTGTGGGATAGAAGTGTGATTAGTGCTAAAGAATTCTGCTATTTTGAACCACACACTATTTTAATAGGTTTTGCGCTTTTGTGTACTAGTGTTATGTCTTAATTTACATATTAAGGTCCCTATTATTCAGCGATCGCATTTTATGGCAATTTTGCGGTTTTGTGAGATAATCATGCCAAAAGTGTTGGTCGATCAAGCACACGAAAATTCAAGTCAAACTCAACATCATAGATCAGAGACTGGGGAAAGAAGAGAAGAAAAGTTCAGAAAAATGAAGCAGGAAGAAAATGGAAGAGAAGCAGCAGGAACAGTGGCCAATGGAACAGTAGCCGCAGGAGAAACCTGGACTTTTCGCTAGGCTAGCGAAAATTCACTGTGGATAGCGAAATTTCTCAAATTCGCTATCTCTTGTGAATTTAAGCTGGCTAGCAGCGGAAATGTCACTTATTCTAAGCGAAATTATGCATTTTAAGCTACTCCTGAAATTTAAGCTAAGCTAGCGGGAGTTGCCTCTGCAAGCGAAAATTCATGATTTCGCTATCTCTTGTGTTCGTACCTAGCGAAAATTTTGAGCTTATAGCGAAATCAACACCTTGTCATGCTTTTGTAATTAATGTAGCAGACTTCAATTTTGGTGTATTCTCTCTTGTCCTTTAACTTAGCCAAATTGTTAGGCTTTCTTGTATTTTCACACATTTGGGTTGGCTATATAAGCCACCTTATAAGTTTTGTAACCTAACTTTAATCTTTCGAGTAAATATCTTGCCGACTTTCATTTCTTTTCAGTTTTCTCTCTTATCTCTCCCTCTTTCTCTTTTTCTTGGTTGCCAAACACCCTCCGGGGGATGACAACTTGGAGGATGGCGGCTAAAACCACTTCCTTCTTGAAGTAAAGTATGGGGGTGAGATCTTTAGGTTCTTTAGTGGTTCCTTTTCATGCAGCAGGTTTTGTCATTTTTGGTTCCCAAATCTTCAACTCTAGGTTTTTAGCTTTTTGATTTACTTTCTTCGGCCAATACTTGGCAAGCTTTTAGGGTTTAGTGTATGCTTAGCTTTAGATACACTAATATCCGTGGTGCCCTTCTGAGCCAGAGGTAGGTTAAAGGGGTTAGGGTTTCAAAATGATAGTTGAATAGCATTGAATGTCATTAATTGTGATACTCTCCATGCTTTAGGATCAGTGCATATTCGGTGAGAGAGGTGCGTGATTCTTTAGATAGTGGTCTTCTGACCTCTAAATGATATTTATATGTTAGGTTTCTCAAATTAGGGTTGCATAGCATTTAATGTTATTGATTTGGCCAATACTCTCCATGCTTCAGGATACAGTGCATATTCGATTGAGAGAATGCTTGTGATTCTTTAGATAGTTTACGAGCCTACGAGATGATATTAAATGTTAGGGTTCTAAAGAAAAACAGTAAAAGGGGCCTGGCGCATGTTACTGTGTTGACTCAAATAGGGAGTTGTTTCAAGGGTGAGGTTTGCTAGTTAAACATAGATCGGTTATGCCATGGACTATAGGTTGCATGTCATAGCGAGAATAACGGGGACCTCTCGGTTAGCTGGGATCTTAGCTTCAGTGGCCCAGCGAGGAGTTCTTTTTATTTGTTTTTCTTCATTTTATTTTAGTTACCAAACTATCCACTTCCACGTTTTTTAACCAAACCCAAAATCCAAATTTAATTCACCAGTTTTGATTTCACTCAAATCATTTGTACGAAGAAAACCCATTCCTGTTGACAACCCGTCAACTCACGGAATACCCATGGGTTTCGCATATCTCGATACCACCATATCGCGTCCCATTCACCAGGATCCATTGATGCATATATATTTTAGAAAAATATACAAATTAATCAAAATAATTCATAAGAGTTCGAGTTACAACTCTCTTATATACAAAATATTACATGTAAAATCTAGTTTTTTTAAAAAAAAAAGGTTTCTCAAAGCCACGGTTCGACTTTCTTCACACCTGCGGTCTCGGATGAGGGTCAGCCGTCTGTACATAACCTGCACTTGAAAGGGGTCCCACGACGGGGTGAGCAATGCCCAGTACGGATAGCACTCCTACCCCGGCACTCCCGCTAAGTGCACATGCAATGCCATGTTCACACGATAATACATGCATCAACATTCGATGAAGAATATGCCTGATTCTAAATTGAATCCCACATGCCATGCAAAACTGAGATAAAGACTCTGTCATTCCCCATGTCGAGTCTCGCCGACTTCCTCACACATAGTATGCCAAGTGTAGCTTCGTCGTGGTGTTTCATCCAATGATCCTTTTCCAAAACAAAATCTTTTTGTTTTATAAAACAAAAACCATGGGATATACCTCTAATGTCCATTTGATTTAATCAAATCTCGTGTGTTTATGCATTTGTGGGCCATAGATTTCGGGTTCTCAGTAGGGCCTTATGCAGCCTTTTTACATTTTACGAGGCTTTCACGACGAGGATTATGTATAAACATATGCCCAGGTTTTAAGCGAGGAGTATCTATCCCTACTTGCTTTGCCCAACACACGTATTTTTTTTTTCATGCCATGAAACCATGTGAATCTTATGTTGGATAGTGTTCAGGTGCAGCTCACCTTCACAAAAATATTGAAATAATTATAATATTACACACACCTAACTCAATGCGATGCCCTTGTGCATATACAATGTAAAAAATGCTGCTTGCATGTGTCATATCATGTTACATGTATAATGAACACTACATGAAACAATTTGTAAACCGTACTTTATGCCAAGTACCATGGATAATTATATCAAAAGCATATAATTTGCATCCATTCATTCTAATATATATAACATCAATATATCAACATATTTACAACACATTCAGCATGTTATAAAATTTCCAGCAATAAGACAAAAAAATAGTCCACACAAACTAGCCATTCAGAAGCATACTGGCCTTGGAAATAATGCGGTTTCGAGACCGAGATATTTCAACTTTGTTCACCTATTTTTTTTTTTCAACAAATTTCAAAGGGTTTGTCGTGCGACTATAAATTCATCCATGAATGGAGTCCTCAAACTTGACCAGAAAATTATCAGAAAAATGATTTCACAATAAAATCGACATGCATTTTCCAACCGTCTTGGAATGTAAAGCACGCTTTCGGATACCGACCTTCAAAACCCAGTCCTGGATTGTCCAAAAAACAATCGATATGCGAAAACTCAGTCATAGTTTGAGGCGAACCACCACAGCCATTTACGACCCTTAGATTAAGAGGAACCAATGTAGGAGAAAACCCTACCTCTTTTTGTTTTTGGCACCTACTCTTAGCTCTCGATGAGTATACAAACTTTAATTCTCGGCCTATTGACTTTCGACCGTCGGAAAACCAGAAATCGGAGAGTGCATGACCGACTCTCTTCCTTTTCCTTTCTTTCCCATTTTTCCTTCCTTTTCCACGAACTGGTTTTTTTTTTTTCTCTTATCTTTTGTTTTCCTCTCATTTTTTTTTTCTTTCTTCATTTCTTTTCTTTTTCTCCTTTTCTCTTTCTTTTCCTTTTCTCCTCCACCGAATTGTTTCTTGGTTTGATCTAAAAAGAGGAAACTTCCTCACTTTCCTATTCCTCCCACATTTTGACTTCTCTCCCCACATAACACATGTCCTAAGATGAGCTATGGATCTTTTCCTTTTACTATTCATGTGTCATGTGTCACATGGACACATGCATTAGGTGGCAATTGCCACACCACATGTCTCTCGTGCCATGTGCACTCCTCAAAGCTTGTCATGTGGCATCCGACACTGCCCTCAAGAAATAGGTGAAATTCCTATATCTCGAAATCAACGAAATTTGATTGGGGCGACTAGATTTCACGGAACGATTCAATGATGAAGTCCGTTTTGTCATTCGAGATCTAGAAAATTTCAGGTTTTCAACTTGTACTACAACGACAAATTACTGTTTTTCCATTTTTAAGGAAAAAAAAATGCATTTTTCCCAGGTTTTACAGTGAGTGCATGGTTGAAATCAAACGCCACATTCGGTGATTGATGAGTGGCTTGGTATCGTTGAACCAAGTTTAATAGAGTCACATAGTCGCATGATATGGAAAACTTGTGTCAGGTAAAGTAAGAAGGGTTAGACACTCCCTTGGGTGAAAGACTGGGTTCTTGGTTCTACCTTCCTCAGAACGATGAAAGTCAAAAAGTGTGGTAGGCATGCGGAGCTAATGGGTGTGATTCCAATTAAGTTTACCCACGAGAAGCATGGGTTTTGTTTATAAAGTGATTATTGGATAAAATTCATCAATGATGGATTTTATTATACATTGGCATTGCATGGTGTGGTGGGAGTCGGTAAAGACTCGGGGTATGGTGCATGAGTGAGTTTCATCTCATTTCATGGCATGACATGTAGAATGTCAACCTAAAATCTGCATATTCTCACTTGGAATGTTGATGTTAATGTGAATTGTCGAGTGTGAACATTGCATGTACACTTAGGTGGGGAGTAACCTCTTTAGGAATTACTCTACTGGGTGTGGCTCACTCTATACAAGAAGACATTTTAGGTGCGGGATATACGCCGATGGATGGCTCTCATCTAAGGCCGCAAGGGTGAAGAAAGTCGACTTATGGCTTTTATAATTCTTTTTGTAATATTTTTTTTCTTAAGAAAACTAGTTTTGACATGTATTTTTATGTAAAAGAGTTGTAACTGAGCTCATATGAACTGCTTTTTAATATAGCTCATGTTTTTACATGAATGTTGATAAATGGACCGTGTGGTTAATTTTACTCATCGCGACTCTAGTGCACTACTGCGGTTATATCGGGCCCTGGATGGGTCATGTTATGGCATATCGTAAGGTGTTGGGTTTCGATAGAGCTCCTCGCATAAAGGAGACTCTCGGTCTGTTTGTTAAATTATGGATCCTAGTAAATATCATTGGCTGGTGTGGCATCGAAAGCCACACGATATCCAATGTGCATTCCGTGGTTGATGAGTGACCAACGAACCCCCAAATTCCCAGGTGTCACAACTCAACATCAACCCATATAAACCAATCCCCATAGTCGAATCAGTCTTGAAGTCATATGTAAGTGCTTAGATTGAATACCATAACAACTCATCTTCACCACCTCATCTCAATCACATATGATCGATCTCACCACGCCATCAAAATGCTTCTTATCATGAGTCACACCATCGATGCACGATCTCCTCGCGCAAATCAGTAATTTAAAACTTTACCTAGCCAAATCAAGGAAGTGGTATAAAATGCTAGGGTATATATGGGGAAAGGAATGAGAATGTAGTGGTGCTCGAGGAAAGACAATGTAAAGCTCATGATAATAGGTCATCGGGTCCAAAAGCTAAGGTAAGAATACAAGTGTGAATGAGATGCTACTATGATATGAGGTGTAATGAGTTCCCACCCTAACTCCTTAAGTCAAGTCTCCGCTTACTTGGCCAATAGTTCAAAAACCCTCCATGATGGGTTAGGCCTAAGTGATCATGACATGAAAGTGAAGGTGTCTCAAGTCAACACCATAAAATAACACACACTAAATGATCCTATGATGGCAATCATAATCCAAATGTAAGATAGGAATCCAAGGGTCATAAAGAAGTCCATTTTAAGATGGCCACAAACATGACTAGAGAATTCACATTAGTAATCTAGGATAAAAGTGGTACACTAAACAACACTATCATGAGATCAATACTCCATCTATAGTCATGAGTCCTTGATTCAACCTTTAATTCAAACCCCATGAAGAAAAAAAGATAAGGTGATCAAGGCGAGTAAAAAAGCAGGAATTATTAAAAATGATGCATGTCACGTTTCAGTATGGAAAACAACATGCCTCAAATTGAAAATTGAACTGGCATTCATTAAGAAACGCATTTAACTCATGATAGGTGTGTGGTGCAAGAGAAGTGATTAATGAGTGATGTAAAACCCAGGTGGAAATTTTCTCGAAAGAAGGCAAACAAAGGATTCAGGATACACGTACGTTGAAAACCTGTGGCTTTCTAGATCTCAGATGAAGAAACAGACCTCGCCTTTGGGTTTGTCTCGCAAAATTTAGTAGCCCAAGTGAATTTCGTTGAATTCGAGATAGTAAGAATTTCAAGTTTTTTGAGGCATTAGGTGTCGGGTGACACATGGCAGGCCATGTAAGTGATACATGGAAAGCCATGTGTCAAAATGCATGTCCTTATAAGACACATAGAAAGCCATGTGTCAACATGCATGGGTTTTGATTTGTGTATAAATGGGGTTCATAACCACCAGAAGGAGAGAAAAGGAAAGGAAAGAAAAGAAAGGGAGGAAATGAGAGAAATGGGAAAGGAGAAAAGAAATAGAGAAAAGAAAGAAAGGAAAGGAAAGGGAAAAGAAAGAGAGAAAGAGGAAGGAGGCCGGTGGTTTCTTCCTCGCTCATTCGACGACCGGAACTCTGAACCAAGGAGCAAAAGCTCCAGAGATTCGAATGAGGGGTTACGCCTTCAAGAGGTAGGGATTCTTCCTCCTACTCTTTGGTTTATTTCTAGCATTTGGGCTATTGTTTTGGGCTGATTTTGGAACCGTGTTGTGCCATGTTAATGGCATGGGACGGGTTTGTAGTCGATTTAAAGGGCTGCCTTTGGAGTGAATTTGGGTTTAAAAATTGCATTTACGGGAGTTGCCAAAATGCTCCTGCAACCCTTGGGCACTCTATTGCATGGATTGGCGCCAACAAGGTGGCTCCCGGTGTACTCTCTAACTTTGATGACTATATTTTCCGTCCGATTCGTATTTGGACTCTATGAAGCTCTTTTTGAGTCTAGAATCTAGCCACATATGCCAATGATTACTTGGTACTTTTCATCGTTGATGACATTTTGATCATAACACCGCGTACTAATCAGCATGGCGTTTACGTGCTCGTTTGATGAAATGTTGATATGTGTATTAATATATTGACATGTGATGAATTGTATGTGTAGACATGGCCATTACATGGCATGTTGTAGGTGATTAGTGCCCAAAAAGTGCTATTTTGAACCCTATTTTTAATAGGTTTTGAGCGCTTTTTGTGTACTAATTGTTGTAATTAACCCACTTACATATTGTCCCTACACCACCCCGACGCATTTTATGGCAATTTTGCGCTTTTGCAGATATAATTGTTAAAAGTGTTGAGTCGACCAAGCACGAAGAATTCAAGTCAAACTCAACATCATAGATCAGAGACTAAGAGGAAAGAAGAGAAGAAAAGTGAAGAAAAATGAAGCAGGAAGAAAATGGAAGATAGAAGGAAGAGAACAAAGGGCCAACGGAACAAGAAATGCTAGGAGAAACTCCTCGACTTTTCGCTAGGTTAGCTGGTAATAACATATCGGGATAGCGAAATTTACTCGCTATCTTCAGAATTTCGGCTAGCTAGCGAAATGTCACTATTCCTGGCCATCACAAGAATTTCGCTACAACAAATTTCGCTACCAGCGAAATTGCCTCTCGCCCAGCGAAAAATTCATGATTTCTCGCTATCTTCTGGTGATTTCGCTTACCTAGCGAAAATTTCGAGCCTTAGCTAAATCCACTCGCTTTGTCATGCTTTTTGTAATTAATGCCAACCGACTTCACCTCCAGTGTATTACTCTCTTGTCCTTAACTTAGCCAAATTGTTAGGCTTTCAGATTAACATTACTCCTGTCATATATAAGCCACCTTATAAGTTTGTAACCCTAACTTTAAGCCAAGAATATCTTGCAACTTTCATTTTCTTTCAGTTTTCTCTCTTCTCTCTCCTCTTTCTTCTCCTTTTCTTGGTTGCCAAACACCCCTCCAGGTGGATGACAACTGGAGGATGAGCGGCTAAACCACTTCCTTCGGGGCAAAAGGCTGCCGGGGGTGAGATCTTTGTGTTGCCGGGTGGTTCCCCGTTTCATGCAAAGAGGTTTTGTCATTTTTGGTTCCCAAATCTTCAACTCTAGGTTTTTAGCTTTTGATTTACTTTCTTCTCGCCACTTGGCAAGCTTTAGGTTTAGTGTATACTTAGCTTTAGATACACTAATATCCATTAGTCGCCTTCACGAAATAACGAGGTAGGTTAAAGGGTTAGGTTTCTAAACTGATAGTCAATAGCATTGAATGTCATTAATTTGGCCAATACTTCCATGCTTTAGGATCCAAAGGTATTATTCAAAGGAGAGAGGTAATCAAGTGGATTCTTTAGATGGTCTTTACGAGCCTCTAAAATGATATTATTTATATGTTAGGTTTCTCAAATTAGGTCGCATAGCATTTAACGTTATTGATTCGGGCCAATACTTCCATGCTTCAGATCCGTTGCATATTCACTGAGAGAGGTACCGTGATTCTTAGATGGTCTTTACGAGCCTCTCGAGATGATATTAAAATGTTAGGGTTCTAAAACAAAGCAGAAAAGGCCACAACCCGCATGTTACCCGTGTCGACCTCAACAGTGAGTTTCTGCTTACGCGAGGTTTAGTTGTTATGATCCGGTTATGCCATGGACTATAGGTTGCATGTCATAACGCGAGGAAATTAACCCGGGGACCTCTCAGTTAGCCTAGGATCTTAAACTCAGTGGCCCACTGCTTCAAGGAGTTCTTTTTTTTTATTATTTTTCTTCATTTTATTTTCGGGCCAGAACTATCCACTTCCCGTTGCTTAACCAAACCCCAAAATTCAGCTCTGAATTCACCCAGTTTTATTTCACTCTCAAATCATTTCAGACGAAGAAAACCCATCCTCGTGTTCGACTCCTTAGATCCGCTTATACTGGCAAAGAGCTTGACCACGGCAGGGAGGAACTTAGATATAAATTTTGTTGATTCCGCTCAACCTATCAGGTAATGATCCAAATGGCGCCGTTGCCGGGGATGGTGCCCTAGTGCAAGTGAGAAGCTGTGAAACACTTGTGATCCTCATCACAAGTACTGGTGAATTGCTTTTATATTTTACTGTCATTTGCTTTTCATTTCATAAAAAAAAAAAAAAAAAAAAAAAAACAGTGTTGTAGGATCGTTTCTGTGTTGTTTTTGTGTGGCCCTATTTCTACTGCAGGATTGCATTTTCCAGTGGTTTGACTGAGAGAAAATGGAACCCCCACATGTAGAGCAATACAGTCAGGAGAGTAACCCTAGGGCATATATGACAATGAGGGACTGTAGGAACCTCGCATGGCAAAATCAGCAACCCTGGGAGAGAAATCCAAACCCACCTAGATCCATGAGGGATTACAGAGACCATTGGATGAGTGCACCCTCCTACATGGTGCCTCCACAGTATACCTCAACTCCTCAGCCACCACAGCTACCACAGTTAATTTCCCCTGTTGAACAAGCCATTTTGGACCTTACCCTTATTGATGACTTTTGTGAAGAGAATATGAGATATTCATTCAATCATTACCGTGGAAGACACTCTGAACAAGAAAATGGGACAGGGCTGAAAGATGACTTTGAGCATAAATGGGACAACCTGCAAGATTCCATTGAAGACCTAATTAATCAGCAGCAATGTCCACCAGAGGAGGAGTGTCAAAGTGGCACCATGGTAGAGGAGCCGTGCCTACAGCAGCCACAAGAAATCCTGGTGGAAAATTTCAACCTCAGTCGGGTGCTGGCATCTGCCTATGGGAGCGTAACTCCCTCGTCGACTGATGAAGCAGTGGAAGAACACAAAAAGTTATAACAATTCTACCCCTGCCCCTATCGATTCGCCATATCGCTTCACCTACACCACAATCCCAACCCAAAACACTCACGCTAATGCCCGTACCTATAACCTTTAATGCCAAGTGTACACATATTGCTTCACAAAGAAATCAACACATGCAAAGACTCGGCTTTCCTAACCATAAGTCCAACCCACTGTCAGCCATGCAAAAAATCAAGAGATTAGTGGCCTCTGTACATAAGTTTGCCACTACATCAAAGGCACAAACAACGCTCCATACAAAGATGGCATAGTGGTTGGAGCCCGTAAGGGGTTCTGCCTGAGCACCCAAACCCTCGGCATTTAGCCCCTTCCACTTCTCTTTGTTTTAATTTGTTTTGTTTTGTTTTATTTATCGTATTTTATTTTTGATTTCTTTTAATTTTTCTTTTAGATTATCTCTAATTTTTAGTTAATTTATGTTTTTAGATTAATTTTTACTCTTTTGCAAGTTTTCTTAATTTTTCTTGCACTAATTTTTGCTGTTTTTGTGAAATTTTGAAGCTTGAATGGAAGAAATTAAATTCTGAGCAGCAAATGATTTCGTTGTGCTTAGCTAAATTTAAACTATAGCTTGGCCTTTCGCAATCCCAGCTTAAATCAAAATTCCCCGCTATAGTAATTGCCGTACCCTCGCCAGTTAAGGGAAGAATAAATCGCTAAGGTTACGAAATGGATGGCTTTAGCAATAGTGTTTTCGCTACATGCCAAAATAGCCAACGTTGTTCCATTTTTTTTAAATTTTTATATATATTAAAAAAAAAAAAAAAAAACGTTTGTTTTTCATGGCAGATATATTATTTTTATTTCAAAAAACAAAAAAAAAAAATGTTTTTTATTTTATTTTTATTTTTATATATATTATTTTTATTTCAAAAAAAAAAATTTAAATTAAAAAAAAAATTTGTTCTAAAAAAAAAAATATCGTTACATATATATATATATATATATATATATATATATATATATATATATATTTATATTTATTATTTTTTTTTTTATTTTATTAGTTTTTATTTTATTTGGTTTTTCAAAAAAAAAAAAAAAAAAAAAAAAAATCAAAAAATCAAAAAATTTCAAGCATTAGAGATAGCGAATTTTTCGTAAGTTTAATAAAATTTCATTACAATGAAAATTTCTTCGCTAGTACCTACACCTCGACCTCCAATTTTGTTTCCTCTGCCATAACTTTTCATCCCAACTGCTTTAGGTGTTCTTGGTACCGTTGGAAGCTTAGAGAGTGTAGAATCCAAATATGACCAGAAAGAACATTTTTGAGATTATTATGAAAGTGTAATTTTAAAAATGGTCCAATTGGTCACTTTTTTCCTCTCTTTTCTTCTCATAACTTGTTTATTTGAAGCCCGAACGGAGTGAATAAGGTGTCGATGGAAAGCTTGTGAGGTCTCCTATCCAGAAATGATCACATCTTATCATGGAGGTAACACTTCCTTCTCTAATTTTCCATTCCGAGCCCCATTTCGGACACCGAGATGTTTGGGTTGGGGGGAGAGTTAGTAAAGGAAGTGGATTTTGTATTTATGTTTTGTTATCATTTTGTTCAAGCCCATTTTGTGATGTTTAGTGGCTTGCTGGGTCCCCTTTCTATAAAGCTGGTATACAAAACAGCTTACTTTTTCAAAATTTGGACCCGTTTTTGTAACCAAACTTTTTGTGGTTTTGCTTAACCTGTGGTTTGAAAAATTAGAAGCTTTGTCCAATTCTATTGATGTTAGAGATTGGTTCCATGCTTAGCTGGGAGAGTGAATGATTAGTTGAATTCTTATTGGATTTAATCTTTTCTTTCCACCTTTAGCTAACCACACACAAAGCACATTGGATTTCAATGATGTCGAAAACTGTGCACCCTCCCTTAATTCGCATAACCTACCCTAGTTTCATCGACCGCCTTTAATGTGCTAAGGACCCCTGTGGAAAGAAAAAGAAGAAAAAGAAAAAGAAATGAAAAAGAAAAAGAAAAAGAAAGAAAGAATAAAAATTCATAATGCTTTGCCTCTTGAAACCCGAGCACAAATCCGAGGGGAGAGCATGGCGAAGCCTTTAAAGCTCCTGGGTGTCTCTAAACCTTCACTGGTTGGGAGTCGGGCTTTGTGTTCATTACATGGTGGATGGGTGGAGTTTAGCAAGTTGTAGGTGCTTAATTCTCGAAGTCATTCAAGTCCCGGCGAAGCCTGCAGTTTGTGGTCGACGATCCTTTCGCTTGACGCCTAAACCTTAATTGGTCGGGAGTCATCGGTGGACCCTCGTTACACGGATCTCGATGAAGTCGAAGCTTTAGCATTGCACCCTACAACACAAAAAAGAATTGTGGAATAAGAGGTGGGTCCTGGATCTATTTAGGTCAAGTTAGCATGCTGGGGTCGCAGTAGTATTAGGTCGGGGAGAGCGCAGCTAGCAGCTTATTGTCGAGCTAAACAAATAAACACTTAGATTTCGTGGAAGTTTCTAGTTGATTCACTCGAGATGGAGACACTTTTGATACTAATTTTGTATGGTATTTATTCTTTCATGATGTTTATCGACACTCCACTTTGATGATTCTTACTAGGTTAGGCATTACTTCTTTCACAACCTTTTTGAACTGCAACCTTTTTGTGCACATAATTTTGTTATCTTTTTGTATGCTCTTTCTTTCTTTTCTTTCATTGTTACGGGACTAGCAATGTGTAGTTGGGGGTGATTAGTGCCCAAAAATACAGCTAACCCTATTTTTAATAGGTTTTGAGCGCTTGTGTACTAATTGTTGTAATTAACCCAATTTACATATTAAGGTCCCTATTATTCCACCGACGTATTTTATGGCAATTTTGCGCGATAATCATGCCAAAAGTGTTGAGTCGATCCACACCTAAGAATTCAAGTCAAACTCAACATCATAGATCGAGACCAAGAGGAAAGAAGAGAAGAAAAGTGAAGAAAATGAAGCAGAAGAAAATGGAAGAGAAGCTAGCCAGAACAAGGGCTCAATGAAACAAGAGTCGCTGTGAGAAACCCGGGACTTTTCGCTGTGCTAGCTTTAAAAATTCACTCGTGTGGATAGTTTAAATTTCAATTTCGCATCTTCTAGAATTTCGCTAGCTGGGCGAAATAAACACTATTCCTAGCGAAATTATGCATTTTCGCTACTCACAAGAATTTCGCTAAGCTAGCGAAATTGCCTCTGCTTAGCGAAAATTCATGATTTCGCTATCTCTTGGTGATTTCGCTACCTAGCGAAAATTTCAGCCTTGGCCGAAATCCACCGCCTTTGTCATGCTTTTGTAATTAATGCCAACCGACTTCAATTCTTGGTGTATTACTCTCTTGTCCTTAACTTAGCCAAATTAGGCTTTCTTGTATTTCACACATTTGGCTATATAAGCCACCTTATAAGTTTGTAACCCTAACTTTAATCTTTCAAGAATATCTTGCTAGCCTTTCATTTTCTTCGCTTTTCTCTTTCTCTCTCCTCTTTCTCTTCTTTTCTTGGTTGCCAAACACCCTCCAGTGGATGACAACTTGAGAGGATGAGCTGCCAAAACCACTTCCTTCTTGAAGTAAAAGGCTGCTGGGGGTGAGATCTTTAGGTTGCTCGGTGGTTCCCCGCTTCATGCACAGTTTTGTCATTTTTGGTTCCCAAATCTTCAACTCTAGGTTTTTAGCTTTTTGATTTATTTCCTTTCTTCGCCAATACTGCAAGCTTTTAAAGGTTTAGTGTATACTTAGCTTTAGATACACTAATATCCATTAGTTGCCCTTTACGAGCCACTGAGGTAGGTTAAAGGGTTAGGGTTTCAAACTGATAGTTGAATAGCATTGAATGTCATTAATTTGGCCAATACTCTCCATGCTTTAGGATCCAGTTGTTATTCAAAGGAGAGAGGTACTCGGGTGGATTTCTTAGGATGGTCTTTACGAGCCTCTAAAAATGATAGCTTATATGTTAGGTTTCTCAAATTAGGGTTGCATAGCATTTAATGTTATTGATTTGGCCAAATACTTCCATGCTTTAGGATCCAAGGTATTATTCGTGAGAGAGGTACTGATTCTCTTTAGATGGTCTTTACGAGCCTCCGAGATGATATTAAATGTTAGGTTCTAAAACAGTGTGGGCCACAACCGCATGTTACCCGTTGGACTCAAATAGAGTTGTTTCGCTGGGTGAGTTTGTTAAGCAAACATAGATCGCTATGCCATGGACTATAGGTTGCATGTCATAACGCGAGGAAATTAACCCCGGACCTCTCGCTAGCCTAGGATCTTTCTCGTGGCCCATCAAGCCTAAGGAGTTCTTTATTATTTTTTCTTCATTTTATTTTCAGTTGCAAAACTATCCACTTCCCTCGTTTTTTGAACCAAACCCCAAAATCCAAATTTAATTCACCGCTGATTTCACTCAAATCATTTGTGTAATGGTTAAACCCATCCCCGGGGTGTTCGACTTAGACCGCCATACTGCAGCAGCTCGACCACGGCAAGAAGGAGGAACTTTCTAGATATAAATTTTGTCGATTCCGCTTCAACCTACTGTAACGGACCCGCAGGGCTATTTTGTGGGCATGTTATGTCATATTTTAGCCTAGAGGATAAAGTGCTTCATTACTTTACTAAGTAATGATTTGTATGTGATGTTGATATATGCTTGGGTGATACATTGACATGAATGAGTTAATGTAGGGAAATTATATGCATGTTTGATATAATTGCCTAAGATGCATTAGTGATATGCATGTTTGATAAAATTCTCCATACAACACTCATCATATATGTGAAATGGTACAAATAGGCAATGACATATTACATTGCATATGCACGGGACATCACATTAAATGGTGTGAGTGGTTAATGCCGAACATCACGCGTTGTAATGACGGGGCGGTCGGCAGTCGGGGACAACGTCCAATAGAGTCGCACGGTTTTATACATGAAAATGAAAATATGTGCCGAGTATCAGCAAGAAGGGATAGATCCCCCTCGGGTGAAAAGCCTGTCAATTATGGTTAGACATAGTCCCCAGCAGCGAAAGGCCGTAAAAGTGTCTGGGTTTGCGGAGCCCACGGTGAGACACCAAAAATCCGCTACATACAAAAAGGCACATGGATTTTGAATATAAAATGATCATTGTGATGTATCATCCAAAAAGCTTTTGTTTTATAAACAAATGAAATTTGTTTTGAAAATGATCATTGGATGTCATCTAGAATGACTGTTTTTCACACATGGGCTTAGGCGTTGTGTGAGGGAGTCGCTGAGACTCGCGCACGGTACATGATGAGTCATTCTCATGGCATGCCATGTGAGGATTCCATATAAATTGACATGTTCTTGTTGGAATGTGATTGTGAAATGGTGAGTGGACATTGCATGTGCACATAGGTGGGGAATAGCCCTTATAAGAGGTATTCTCTACTGGGCGTGGATCACCCTTTATGGGAAAAATATTTTAGGTGCAAGGCAAACACTAGTGGACAACGCTCATCCAAGGCCGTAATTGTGAAGAAGGTCGACATATGGCCTTGATATTCATTTTGTAAAATATATTAGAACTAAATAGTTTTAATATATGATTTTGTATAAGAGTGTTGTAATGAACTCTTAAGGACTATCAGACATAGCCTTGGGTAATATTTTGAGTATGGTTGAAAGGGTCCGATAAAGCTAATGTTACCATAAACAAAAATGCAGGAATGAATCACGATAGTGTGGTATCGAGATATGAAATACCCACAGGTATTCCGCAGGTTGACGGTTGGTCAACAGGACCCTCGGAAATTGGGGCGTCACATAGCATACCCAAGATATCAAGCAGCGAGTAACGAAACTAAGTGTAAGCATCAACTCAAGAAAAGAAGACTTGCGAAAGCCCTATGGAGCAGGCTCTCTAAACACATTTATTGACATGAAGTAAATCTGAGGCGCAAAGATAAGGAGTGGTCCAACTAACACTCAAAACTCTAACCAATCTCTAAACACTCAAGAGAAGACCAAAGGGAGAACAGTAGACTCAATTGTGACTAAAGTGGCCCTAAAGGCTCTCAGATGCACCCATGTGTAGAAAAAGGAATCCTAAAAAAAGCTCTACGTTCACCTATAAGGTCAAGGTGACTCTAAAATAAAAAGGGTGGACTTTTGAAGGGGTCCCTAGTGCTGATATAGTACCCTCCAATGCTACATAATAAAACTCTTACACGCTCCGAAGAGACTGGTGTTTCCATGCAAGGTGATCATCACCTCCACACATGCACTACCCAAGATCCTAAGGGGGTTTTGCAGTGGTGAAGCCTCAAGCACTACTTTGAGGAAAAAAAAAAAGTGTATAGTGAATATATGGGTGCATCCGAAAAACCTAATAAGCTAAGCACAAAGAAAGCACACTAGTCACACAAGTATCCTGAAATCTAGTTCTGGGCTATACAAGTCTTCAATCAAACACACAATCAAGGGAAACCAAGTCGATCAAGACTAGTGGTTTAGAGATAAGGGGATACATGTGTATCACACACATACAAGCAACATACAATCAAGCAAGAGGAAAGGTAGTCATACAACAAACAGTCATGCAAAGTACAAGCATATCATCCAAATCTACACACAATCTAAGCTAGGATACAAGATGAATATGTAACAATCTCAAAAAATCCCCACTAATCGACCAATCAAATACCATATTTGCCTCAACCGTGTTCAAGCCCTCTAAAAACAATCTCCGCAGGAGGTCGCACTCAGGACCCCGACTTTGGCTATTATGATGTGTTTCCTACTCAAAAGGAGAGACTCGTTTTTTTTTTTTTTTTTTTTTTTTTTTTTTGAAAAACCAAAAATTTTTTTTTAAACTCTGCTTGGATTCGCTACTTTTATATATTTTTTTTAAGGGAAAGCAAAATAAGAAAGAAAACCCTAAATGTGACTCCTAATAGGAAAAGCAAGTCTGTGAAAACTGAGTCTAGGTTCGAGGGTCAGGTTACCTATTGGGAAGGTACGGTGAAGATCCATAGCACCCCTCTAAGCCTCCTAAAGGTGGGGTCTCTAATAATCAAGTTAAGGCAAGTATGACAGCTGATTAATCAATCTAACGATACCAAGAAATGAGTTAACATTATAGCACTAGAGCACATTGAACATGTAATAAAAAAAAAAATCAAAGTCGATTGAGGTAAGAGTGTGTACCTTGGTGGCGGATTGCAAGTGCTATCAATAGAAAACATGGTTAGCCCAATAACATATATAGAAACATTCATGATAAATTGTAAGACAGTTATAAACTAAGCGCCAAATTATTATTTAATGAAGGATAGCATGAGATACAGCCACCCACCCGTGCCCATTTATTTAGCACGCTGCTGACTCCCATGTATTCCATTTGTTGAATTATAAAGTAAACTATGCTTTTAGAATTTTTAAAATCAGGTTGAAAATAATAATAATTATTATTATTTTATTTTGGAAAAGAAAAGACTTTAAATTAAGATATTTGATTTGGGAAATTTAAAGAAAGTGAGTCTTGAATTTTTGAATTTAAAACTGATTTTTATAAAGAAAATATACTTTTATGTTTTTTTTAAAGAAAAATTATTTTTGAATTTTTGCAATGAAAGAAAATGATTTTTTTTTATCTTTTGGGATTGGAGAAAAATATATATATATATATATATATATATATATATATATATATATATATATATATATATATATATATATATATATATATATATATATATATATAATTTTTAGTTAGAGGGAATGATTTTGGAATTTGTTAAAAAAATTAAAGAAAATTATTTTTAAGTTTTTAAAGAATTAAAGAAATGATTTTTGATTGAATTTTTTTTTTTGTAAGAAATTTATAAAAATATTATTTTTGAATTTTTAAAAGTTAAAGTAAAACATTATCGATGTTTTTTTAGAAATTAAAGAAGATTTTTTTAATGTTTTATAAGTTAAGGAAAGTAATTTTTAAAATTTTGAAGTATAACGAAAAAGAATTTTGAATATATAAGATAAAAATAAGGTGATTATGTTTTTTATTTAAAGACAATATTAATACTTATAAATTTTATAAAATTAGGTTTTAATTAAAAAAAAACTACGATTTTAATTAGAAAATGAAATTTAACAGGTCCGAATGTAATATAATAATAGTAGTAATAATAAGAACAATGGTAATAATAATAATAATTAATCAGGATAATAAAAGGCCTGAGGTTAGAAATATATTTTAAAGATGGAAAAGTTTGACACAAATGGTAATGTAGCTTACTGGTTGGAATTTTATATTCTAAGCTAGAGGTCAAAGGTTCAAGTTTTGGGTTTGTCAATTGGTAAAATTATTTAAAAAGAAAAAAATATAAACTCAAAGGTTTGAAAATAAATAGACAAGAAGTGAACTTCAAATTGGAGGGAAAAAGGTCTTTAGGCACGCATCACATGAGTAAATGATAATGGAAAATAGATTAGGAAGCATATAAAATAGGAAAATGTAGAAATAAAATAAATGTGAAGATATATAAAATAGGAAAATAGGATTTAGGATAATAGAGAAAATAAATATGAAAATATATAAAATAGAAAAGAGGTTGGTTATTTACAAAAGAATCAATGTAAGGTGTTGAGATCAATAGCAAGAAAGAAAAAAAAATAACATTGCGTTTGAAATTTGGTTAAGGAATGGCATGATTTCCAATAGAAATTCTGATTTTTTTTTTTTTTTTTTTAAGAAAACAAACAAAGAATAAAAATTGGCAGCAGGGAGTAATTCTGAGGGCTTAGAAAAAATTAGGTAAAAAAAAACCTTAAATTCTGGGCATCATGATCAATTTTTGGAGCGTATTAAAAAGTACCCAACTCCCTATATATCTCCCTCAATATCTCTCTATATTCATATGAAATTTAACAATCAACAAAATAATAGTAATAACAAATACATGATAACCACTACATTATAACCGAATATACAAGTAACTAATTCGCACTAAATAATACAAGTTTTTTAACAAGTTTACCTCGTTGACCAACCAATAGTAGTGGGGCCAAGTTGACTTTTTCAAGGATGAATGATTGGCTGACTAAGACACTAATTGTGAGGCCTCGCCGATACACGAGTTCATGCATTGTGTCGAACGCTCAAAAATCCGACTTACTGATAAGAAGTTATGGTCCCGGTAAGTTCAAACAGCTAAAGATTTTATCGCTTTTCAAGTCAGCCCGAGATTTTTACCCGAAAACAACCCTAGGCTCTATATAAGCCTAGTTTTTGGTGCCAAGTGAGGATCCAACCCCAAAACCCGAGAGAAAATCCCAAAACCAAAACCCGAACCGTCGCACCTACTTAGGCCAACGGAACAACCGTGGGAGCCGATTCCGCCACCACCATCAGACACGCACCGACAAGCGAGTTGCACCACCACCGACGATCTGGCCGTAAATTTCACGGCCGCCCGCCGTCGGACGCCGATCGCCGGCAACGACGGCGGCAAACGCCACCCCAGGGTCGCCGGATTTTGTCATTTTCCGGCCATTTCAGGCCGACCCATACCTCTCTCCCACCATTTTTGGACCCTCTGAACTCATTTCCGTGGTCCTTTTTCTCCAGATTCATCACCGTTTGAAAGATACGACAAAAACAAATTTGGCCGACTGTTGGGATCGAAGTTTTCCAAACCACCACAAAGAACCTTGACCAAGGTGAGGGTACTGATGTTCCTCCTTGGTCTTGGCTTTCCATTGGATATGTGGTTTGTAAATTTTGGACGTCGCTTGGTTAGTTTTCCATTTTTTAGGTTGTTTCGGTACTAATGCAGGAAGTTTGACCGAAATAGAGTACCAATTGGTCAAGTTTGAAAAATCAAGCTGGATTAGTGAAATCGGATGTTTTATGAATTATCGACTGCTCACTCGAAATTAGCTTCCCGGTGAAAAGCCTCCACTCAGTATCGCCTCATAGGGACACACTATGTAATTGGACATGTCGGAGTCCAATTTGGATGGTTTCTTAGTTCTAGAAGTTATTCTAAGGCCTTCGGGGCATCCTAATGTTGTTGGTTCAGTTATTGGAGCTTAAGTGGTGTTTTATTTATATTACAGGCACTCACACCAGGCCGGGAGATGATCCTGCAGGGGAGCAGGACTAAGCGTCTATAGTCTGTGAGTGGTTTATATGTTTTTAAATGATTTGGGGTATTATGTTGATATATCTATTGTGATTAAATATTTTACATATATACTCCAATCACAAATGTGATTATCGGCCTCATATAAAAACAAGTTATTTCATTTCATGTGAATTTTGGCTTTAATCGTTGAAGTTGTACTGAAGTTCGTGGATGAGTTCTGTGTGGTATTTGAATATTTGGGTACGTGGATTGAGGTTGCAAACCACCTTGAAAAACTATTGTTTTAAAAAAAAAAAAATGGATCTTGAGATTTTGTGGAATGACTCTGATACGGTATTGTTGGGAAAGTACATGTGAGTAAGGGAACGATTTTATTAGTCGCCACGTGATGGCCAGGTTCACCCGGAGGTTTATTAGGTGCCACGTGATGGCCAGGTTTACCCGGAGGTTTATTAGGTGCCACGTGATGGCCAGGTTTACCCGGAGGTTTATTAGGTGCCACGTGATGGCCAGGTTTACCCGGAGGTTTATTAGTTGCCACGTGATGGCCGGGTTTACCCGGAGGTTTATTAGTTGCCACGTGATGGCCGGGTCTACCTGGAGGTTTATTAGTTGCCACGTGATGGCCGGGTGTAACCACATGTTTATTAGTTGCCACGGTGTCGCGGAGGTCATGCATCGACTCGCTTATGATGGGTACATGGTATGGTACGCTGTTGATTTCTGAATATGGTATAACTATTTTAATACTTATGGTTATGGTGCATTTCATGGTTACTTTATTACATGGTGGCTATACATGCTTTATGATTGGCTTTATGTTGTGTACAGTTCAGATTATAGTTTTCATTATTGTAGTCGGGTTAAATTGTTGAACATGATTTACATATGTCGGACTGGGGCAAAGTTGGGTTTTGTGAAATGTTTCTAAACTAGGAAACTTTTTAAAAGAGTGGACGGAGGCTTTGAGGGGAAGAAATTTCTTGCATATAAAAAGAATGTTATTTTCCTTTATAAACTATGCCACTCACTCCAGATTTATTATCTCACATTATTGTTTTAAACTGCCCCTAGGTCCAAACAGCTTCTCGTAGGGCTTATTTCGCGCGCATTCGACACCGCTTCCCGTCACAACCGTGCAAAGACACCATCATGCACAGCTCCATTCGTTTTTTGTTTTTTGTCGTATTGGACTTATTCACATCTCTTACTTGTGTACTTAAATTCAATAAATACTCAGAATGCTCTCGATATTCAGATCGAACTTTTATGGGTTCTTATCAATATATGTAGTGGGTCTTTTATATATAATTGATATTAAATTAATGCATGTGTTTATTTCCTACAAAAGTGGAGTTCAACTGCGATCTCTCCTTAGGATGGTACAAAGGGGGACTACCAGCGGGATCGAAATCCTCGGTAGGGCATCCGGGTCGGTCCCGTCATAGTCACACAAATTTATTACTTAATAATACAATTTTGTAAATCTACATCATCCTGAAAGAAATATATTTGAGAAATCTAATTACAGCCTAAACAATTAATAAAATAAAAAAGTCACAACTCAACTAATATCGCCTTGAAGAAAAAAAAAAAGGAAAGAAAAACATAAACAAACAAACATCAATACATTAACCTAGGGGATGCACCTACTCAAAATTAGGAACCAAAAGATTTGTACTTACGTCCTTATCCTTTTGTCATTTTTTTGCTTTCCTAGGCCTTTGCGGATGATGTTCTTTTTCTTCCCCCTATGCTTGCTTCTCCTCTAAAACTTTCTTCTTCTTTCTCCCTTCTTTGATCGTCCATAATCTAATATATAGGATCCCCTTAGAAAACTAACCCTAAAACTCCCCCAAAGGACAAGGATCCCCACCTTCCCAAAAGAAAAAGGGTAAAATAAAATTTAAAAAAAAAAAAATAATCTAATCAAATAAAATCATAATCTAATAAAATCAAAATAAAGTAAAATAAAATAAATGAAAAAAAAAGAATTATAGCCAAAATATAGGGATTTTCAAATATATATATATATATATATATATATATATATATATATATATATATATATATATATATATATATATATATATATATATTATAGGGTGGTTTGATTAAAAGACCTTGAAAATCCAATTTTAGAAATTTGACCCTTATTAATTTTTGACAAAAATACCCTCATTTATTAATTGTGAAAACAAATTCTTCTTTTAAGAGATAATGTAAATATATGAAATGTGTTTGAAGGGTAACTTTTCAAGAAAAAAAATATAAGATAAGTTAGCTTCATAAATCTTAGATTATTTGGTGTCTGAAAATTTGTGACGTCCCAAAACCTGGGGGTCCAGTTGATAACTCATCAACCCGGTTGTAATTCCTCATGGATTTCAAGTGACCCGATACCACACCTGTGTCCCCGTTTATCTAACCATATTCACAAAAATTCCGACGTAGTTCTTTGTCGGGGAGCTCTACCCAACATACAACTTGTATAACCATAACCTATCCAGGGTCTCAACAGAAGTAGTAATGACCACACAGCATCTGTTTATATCCCCAATATATAACTATATCACAACTACCCGTGGACACCGAGTTACTCGACACCACCTCAGTACATCCCTTTACCGGGATCCATTCATTCACATTTAAATCTAAAATATGAAAGTAAAACACTTAATTACAGCCTGTAAAAGTCTGACCATAGTCCTCTTACCATAATTACATACCCAACTATTTAGACAATAGTCCCAAAAGAATTTAATTACAATTCTTGTAAAACCCGAGAAAATTCAATTTTTCTGAGAAATGGTAAAACAGTAATTCCGATCAAAAATCCGGAATTGTTCTAGATCTCGGATGACGAAACGGACTTCGTCGTTGAAATCGTCTCATGAAATCTAGCTATTTAGACAATAATCCGATCACAGCCCGTAAGAGTCCGATCACAGCCCTCTTACCATAATTACATATCCAACTATTTCGACAATAGTCCCAAAAGAATTTAATTACAATTCTTGTAAAACCCGAGAAAATTCAATCTTTCTGAGAAAATGTAAAATGGTAATTTCGGTCAAAAAGCCGGAATTTTTCTAGATCTCGGATGATAAAACGGACTTCACCATTTAAATCGTATCGCGAAATCTAGCTACCACGTCGAATTTCGTTGAATTCTGAAATAGCCGGAATTTCACGTTTTTTGAGGCATAAGTGGTCGAGTGACACATGGCATGATCATGTGATGCCATATGGCAACACAAGATAGTGACACACGGCAAGAGCCATGTGGTACACTTGAAATACATGGCTCACATTGAGCCATGTGAACATGATGTACAAATGGGAAAAGAAATAAAGAAAATAAGGGAGTGAAAATCGCGTAATGCCAAGTACAAGAAGGAAGGGTGGGAAGCTTCCCACTTCTGATTCATACGGTTGAGGCTATCCAAAAGAGAGGAGAAATGAGAAATTGAGAGGAGAAGAAAAAATGAGAAAAGGGAAAATTAAAAGAAAAGGGAATGGAACAAACAAGTAGGGAAAACGGGTGGAGAAGGAAAGGAAAAAAAAAACAAGAGAAGAAAGGAGATGAGGAAACCGGAGAGGGGGGTGAGCGTGAAAAAAAAAAAGAGAGAGAAAGAAAGTGTAGAGAGAGAGAGAGAGAGACTCTATCTTCTCTCTAAGATATATAGAGTTCCAACCGTCAGTTTTCGTCAGATCGTGAAGTAAAGTCGATCCACGTGACGAGGGCTACGTGTGGGGTACCAAAATCTAGGAGTTTCGTCAAACTCCGTGAGATAAGAAATTTTCCTACTTCAATTATTTCTAGCCTAAAAGTCATTTAATGGCATAGGCGTTCGTCGAGGTCGAAACTGGCCGTGGGTGTTAGTCCCAAAATTTTGGGACTAGTTTCGGACTATGTTGAGAGTCGGTTTTGATCCCGAGACTGATGTCTTCGGGTTTTGTTACATGTTTTGGTGATATAGTGATTTGTTGATGAATGGAACGAAAAATGGTTCATGTCCGTGAAGGAACCGTGAGGTGACATGTTTTGTGGATCCGAGATTGGGGCCATTTGTGTGTTATTGCTTAATCAAATAACATGCTGAGTGTGAAAATATTGTGTTGATATATATAACATGGATTGTTGATGGATGTGAATTATATGTAGAAAAAAAAAATATCCATGTGTTGATAATGTTACATGTAGCTCTCATTATGCATGTAACATGACACCTTTGTAAATGTGACATATTGCATTTCATATGCATGAATTACATCAGCGTCAGTCGGGTGTGGGTGTATGAATGCTTGTTGACTGTATTCTTAGTAGAATGTGGTGAGCTGGAAATGGGACCACGTCCAAAGTATGAGGCCTATGAGTTGTGTATAACGTGTAAATATAAATCGCGTGTGTTTGGGTGTGGCAGATGGGTAGATCCTTGAGGTGAAAAGCGCAAATTTATATGGTTTAGACATAAAACCGTCGATGAAAGCCCATAAAAAATGTTGAATAGGCGTGCGGCGTCCTGCGGTGAGAACTCGGAAATCCGTGGCCCACAAATGAATAACACATGGGATTTGATAAAAGAATTCAAATGAATATTGGAGGGTTGTCCAATAGTTTAAGTCATTGGGTGAGACACCAATGACTAGTTTTTACACTTGGCATTGCAGGTGTGAGGGAGACGGTCGTGACTCGGGTTGTGGGCATGAGGAGTCTCATCTCATGCATGACATGGAACATTCCATATAGGATTGCATTATTTATATGGAATATGAATGGATGTTTACATATTGCCGTTGCATGTGCACATTTTAGGTGGGAAGTGGCTACTTATAGGAAAATTTTTCTACCTGGCATTTCTCACCTCGTTTGGAAATATTTTTCCAGGTGCTACGGAGAATTTGTTGGGATGAAACTAATCACAGGAGTTTCGTTGTGAAAAAGGCCGGATTGTGGCCTAGTCAATTATATTTTGTAACGTTCTAGGTTGAATACCCAGTTTTTGCTATGTAAATAATGAATCTTGTAATATAAATTTAGTTTCGGGATTGTTCTAGTGCAGTGTTAACATTTTCCAGAACCTTGTATTGTCTGTATAAATTTTATAGAGACAATTGGTGTGGAGGAATTAAAGAAAAAAAAAAGAGAAATTTGGGGCATCACAGTTTGGTATCAGAGCTTAGGTACACGAACACCTAGGACTCGATGGGGCATGGGAATAGATCATGCATCCACTGTGCATACTGATGAATTGATATGTATGACATGTGTTTGAATTGTATGAAATATATATACAGGATGAATTGTATGTGGAACACTAGGATGAGAAAACATAACCTTAGGGGTTCCGAAAAAAAAAAAAAGGAACATGAAAATTTGGGAGTTTGATTAAATTGTAGTAGTTGTTGGCGATTAGCACCACTAACAAAAAAGATGATGAACAAGTCAGTTCATGATGATTTAGTCTATTAGTGGTTGGCATTTGCACTACTAATTACACTAAGATAGTAATTTGATAAATTTGTTGCCATTTGACATGTGTAGATGACAGAGTGGTCGAGCGGGACGTAAGAGGACGTCCACGGGTGATGTTGAGCCTGCTTTGTTTCGGTCTGCGAGGCCTTTACGGAGGCCATGAGTGTTGCATTTTCCATCTTTGCACAAGCTGATGTGTTGCATGAGGTAAGGAGGTCAGTAACCTCCCGAGAGGTTCAAGAATCACACCATCCTCCACGACATTCCGCAGGGGGAGGAGATCCGTAGTGGCGAGACCATTGGTTGAGACGAGATAGAGAAAGGTATTGGAGGTTATGAAGATTACCTTTGATGCGACCAAGATCATACTAGCTGCATTCCAGCTAGAGGGTGAGTCCCAAGTATGGTGGGACTGGGTCGAGATTGCTAGGGATATAGAGGCAATGATTTGGGCACAGTTCCATGATCTCTTCATGGGCAAGTATTTAGACCATCGTGGCGTACGAGCTCGGGAGTTCCTAGAATTTGGGAATGATGACTATGATGGAGTATGTGGCTAAGTTTATTGAGTTAGCCCATTTTGCCAATGATTATGTGGCCATGGACATGGCCAAGGTGAGGAGGTTTGAGGATGGTTTGAAGTTGTTGTCCATTCGAGCGAGGGTGTGGGTTCCTCCTACAGGATGGACTGTGGTCGAGACCACTTGACCGCCATGAGAGACATAGATGACACATGGAGCATCCGAGGCTGTGGGTGCCAGTGGGAAAAGGAAGAAGAGTCACTCTTCCTCTAGCTCGGGAAAGAAGCAGAGGACTTCTGTTCCACGAGGACATTCAGTATCTAGCCACGACTATCAAGACCAAGGCTAGGGCAAGGATGCTAGCCAGGCAGGGCAGATGATATGTTTCTACTATCACCAGCCTGGACATAGGAAGCGAGATTGCCCATAAAGGTAGAGATCCCAAGGACCAAGCATCGGTGGGATGACACCGTCACGATTTGTTTCCTTCTCCTTTGGAATATGGGTAGGAACCACGATTTGATCCAAAGAGCACTACACAAGCACCTTTAGTAGTACGGGGCTGAGACGGAGGGAGGCGGATTATGGAGTCGAGGTCGGGGACCCAGGAGCTCTAGGGCTGAGACTTAGGGGACCGAAAGGGGCGTGTCTACTTGTTGTTGTAACGGGGAGAGGGGCGAGCATATAGATCATCCATATATGTAGGGTATGTTTCTACTCTTACACTTGTTGACTAGAATATTGTTTCAAATAGGGATGCATCATATTCATTACTATTGCATCTTGTGTAATAGATTTGAGTTTAGAGGTTGAGACCTTGGGAAAAGTAGTTGTTTGGAAATTCTCCCCTAGGAACTAGGGTGAGGGTTGACTGTACACGTTGGGATTGTGAGTAAGAGATTTCTATGCCTCTACTCACGGTGGACCAAAGGATCATGAATAGATCCGAGGTTTATGTCATCCTCGGGATGGTGATTAATGACATTTGGAGTGCGTCACTAAGTGATTGAATGAGGTACTAGCCAACACACAGGGGCCAGTGGTGGTATATAGTTGCAGAGATTTGGGATGAAATTCTTTTAAGAGAGGGGGGCAGGGAATGTAAACCAGAAAATTCAATTTTTCTAAAAGAAGTAGCAGTGGTCAAAATTGAAATTTTTAAATCTCCTTATGATGAAAGCGGACTTCTGTTGAAATGCATCTGCAAATCTACTTCTATCAGATACGAGATAGCGAAAATTTCATGTTTTTCGAGGCATAGGGGGGTCAGGTGACACATGGCAAAACCGTGTAGCTGCACTTAATCATGGCTCACATTGAGCCATGTGAAGACATGATGTAATAAATGGGGAAAAGAAAATAAAGAAAATAAGGAGGAAAATCATGGTAATGCCAAAGTGGCCAAGAGAAGGAAGGTGGAAGCTTCCCCACCAGTCATACAGTTGAGGCTATCAAATGAGGAGAAATGAAGGAAGAAAGGCTGAAGAAAAGGGAATGGAGACAATTAAATAGGGAAAACGGGTGGAAAGGGAAGGGAAAAAGAAAACTGAGAAGAAAGGAGAGGAGAAGCGGAGAGAGTGAGCATGACAAAAAAGAAGAGAAAGAAAGTGTAGAGAGAGATATTCTATCTTCTCTCTAAGATATAGAGTTCAACGGTTAGTTTCGTCATCATGAAGTAAGGTAGTCCAGCACCCAACAAGGGCTACACGTAGATGCAAAATCTAGGAGTTTCGTGGCTACATGAGGTAAATTTTCCTACTTGGATTAAACTACAGCCTAAAATCCATTTAATGGCATGGGCGTTCTTGAATTGGCCAGTCGTGGGGTTTAGTCCACAAATTTTGGGGCCAGATATTTGGAAATTTGGGGTGGTTTAGGACAATCCCGAGGCCGTGTTAAGAGTTGGTTTGATCAGGGGCGATGTCTTTGGGTTTGTTGCATGTTTTGGTGATACAATGATTTGTTGATGAATGGAACCAAAAATGGTTCATGTGATGTGAAAGGCGTAGAGGTGCCATTTGTTTGTGGAGTCGAATTAGGGCCATTTATTATTGTGCTTAATCAAATAACATCTTTGAGTGTAGAAAATATTGTGTTGATATATATATGGATTGTTGGTGGATGTGAATTATCTAGAAAAATAAAAATTATCATGTGTTGATAATGTTGCATGCTTTCTCATTATGCATGTAACATGACATATGAGAAATGACATATTGCATTTCATATGCATGGTCACATCGCGTCGAGTCGAGATTATTGGGTGCGTGGTTTCGGTATTCACCATTCTTGGTGAATGTGTGAGTGAGCTTGGAAATGGGATACGTCCCAAATCCAGACTAAATGGTTGTATAAAATAATAATAAATATAAATCGCATGTGTTTGGATGTAACGAGATGGTGCCGTCTACTTTAGATTTGAAAGACCCACAATTTATATGGTTTGATCGTAAAGCGAGTCATGAAGCCACGTAAAAAGGTGAATAGGCGTGCGGGGTCCTGCGATGAGAACTCGAAAATCCGTGGCCCATAAATGAATAACACACGGGATTTGATAAAAGAATTTGAATGAATATTGGAGGGTTGTCCAATAGTTTAAGTCATTGGGTGAGACACCAATGACCAGTTCCACATGGCATTGTGGGTGTGAGGAGTCGACGAGGACTTGGGTTGTGGGCATGAGAATTCATCTCATCGTGACACGGAACATTAATATAAGTTGCATTATTTATATGGAATATGAATGGATGTTGCATATTTGCCATTGCATGTGCACATTTTAGGTGAGGAGTAGCCCTTGTAGGAAAAATTTTCTCTGGGCATTGCTCCGTTTTGGAAAATATTTTTCGAATGCTGGAGTACGTTGAGAGGCCCGAAACTAATCAGGGTTTTAAGTTTGTGAAAAGGTCGGACATGGCCTAGTCAATTATATTTTGTAACGTTCTGGGTTGAATACCCAGTTTTTTCTATGTAAAATAATGAATCTTGTAATAAAAATTTAGTTTCGAGTTGTTCTAGTGCGATGTTAACATTTTAGGAACCTTGTGTTATCTGTATAAATTTTATAAAGAGACAGAGGTGGTGTGGAAAATTAAAGAAAATAAAAATAAAAAATGACCCTCGAAATTTGGGAGACATCACAATTCACATACAAAATACTTTTACAAAGTAATATCAAGGCCGCACATCGGCCTCCTTCATAATCAAAGACCTCTTTGGGGCAGCCATAGTCTCCTTGTACACTCCACTGTTCTTGAAAGATGGTCACGATGGGATGAGCAATGCCAGGTGTAGAGAATAGATTCTAAGTACTCATTTAAGTGCGCATGCAATGTCGCTACACATTCTAGTAAAAACATACGAATTTCTATGGTAATACACATGCACAGCTGGATAAGTCATGGTGGTTCTGGCACATCCCATGTCGAGTCCTCATCTACTCTCCCTCACCTGTGCTGTGAGAGTGTGGCAGTCATAACCCGTGGATAACCTTTTAATGTTGGTAATTTATCAAATCTGTGTATTTTTATAGATTACATGAATTTTCAAGGTCTCACATTGGGCTTATACGCCTTGACCGGCTAGCGAACTTTCATCGTTGGATACATATGTTTGACCCGAAGAATAAAGTTTAATTATTTCACCTGCGGGGGGAATCTGCCACTATCTTGCTTCTGAGCCACGTGATTTATTATTATTTGTTTTACACCCATGAGTCTCAATTTTGGACGTTGTCCCGATTTTGTTCTACACATTCTGAGAATGGTGAATACCCAATACCATGCACACACACCCAACTTGTGCGATGTCCCGTATATGAGAAATGCAGTGTATATTTGCTCATTCATACCATACTACATATATGATGAGTGCTCTATGTGCATGCCTACTCATCACATAATTGTACATCATTTGGACATTTATATCGAAAAGCATACAAATTCCAAATATATCATACAATTCATGCCATCATCAGTAAGTATACATTAACATCACAAGTCACTCTTGCCTCTCGACGACATCCGTGACCTCTAAATTTGGTGTGAGCTTGGGCCATGTCCACAACTAGCCTACAATAAATATGTAATGGCCTTATTCATACAAGCTCATCCTACCATTAGAACATACAATTTGACTTCACCACAATTTCAAGCCAAGTATATCACTCAATTCAATGATGATATGCTATAATCATTCTACTACACCAATTATGAAACGAAATGCGGACACAAATCATTGCGACTTCATTGTGCAGTTCCAAAAAATGAACCATAACTTGAGCTATAGAGGTTCGATTTGGGTGATTCAAAAGCCTAACCTCTATTTCTCAGATCGGACTACAAGTTCCTTGAAGAATGCTAGTCCAAATTCTCACTTTTTCCCTTCCGAAAATCAGTCCCAAAAACCTGGATAGTAGGTTTGGCCAAAAGCAGGCGACTTGGAGTAGTCGGAAGCGGACCATAACTTGAGTTATAAAAATTCAGGTTGGGTGGACAAAAACCTAACATCAAGTTCTCATATAGGCGCTACAATTTCCTAGAAAGGATATAGTCAATTCTCCACTTTTCTAACCAAAAATCAGCCCGAAAACTAGGACATCATATAAAAGGGTCAAACAAGGCACTATTCCCATAACCCATTAATTTACGAAACAACCCTTTAGGGCAAAAAGGGCCAAACACCCTTAGGGCATTAAAACTCAACCAAACAGTCCTTAGAATGGAAAGTGACAAAGTAAGAAGAATCCACACCTCTTGGGCGTAGAAGAAAATAAGGAAGTGTAGTGGACGAACACAAACCCGAAAACCTTGATTTCTGAACTCCTCCTGAATCTTAGACGAAAATCTGATTTGAGGTGTCAGTAGTTCCCTCAACGAGTATAAATTTAAGTCTTGGTCGGGTCTGAGACGACCAGAGCTAAAGTGAATCACTTAGGGAAAGGTGAGCCTATTTTTCCACTCTTTCTCTCCTCTCCTCCTCTTTCTCGTTTCCACTTCTTTTCTCGCACCAGGTTCTTTTTGTTTCCTTTTCTTTTCTTTTTAGCAAAGGAATTAATTTTAAGTTAAGTTTGATATGTGGCTCTCATGGTGCCATGTGTCATGCGATCCTCGCTTGGATCCGTTCTTACCTTAAAATAATTTATTTTCGTTATGGTTCAAGTTCGATTTATTTTAAATGAACTTCACTCAAGTCATTTCCTGACTTCCAAGATTTTCGAAAACATCTCATCCTGAGTCTTTGTCAAATCACCACACCCACAATCATTAAATTTCGACTATCTAAGATTCGATGAAACTTTATGATTAATAGATTTGCAAAGATGAATGTGGCGCAGAATCTTTGTCATCAGATCTAGAGAATTTTCTGAGCTTCTCTGAACCATTATGACAATTTTATTATTTTCATTTTTAGAAAAATTAAAATTTAAAGTTTGTTCTTCCCCCTTAAAGAATCTCGTTCCGAAATTCCCACTCACACTAGCACACACATAACATGCATATGCAACCGCACACAATCACAAATATACTAACTAGTCATTTAATGCAAAACAAACCACATGCCTTTCATCCTTGAAAGGATAGGTGAAACAAGCATCGATGTCCTCACATTCCCATGTTATCTCTTCCAATCCTCGGTGTTGCCACAACACCTTTACTAGCCTCATGGTCTTGCATCGCAAAACATGATCCTGGCTATCCATGATACGCACTAGTCCCTCCTCGAAGGTCCCATCTATATCAACAATAAGCTCACCCCAATCCACTACATGAGTCCGATCTGGAGTGCATTTCCTGAGCATGAAGACATGGAATACCTCATAGACACCCGATAAGCTCAACGACAATGCCAACCGATACGCAACTGTGCCCAAACTGTCCTATAACCTCAAGCATCTGCCACTCCCGGGAAGCTACACTTGCCAGTACTCCCCGTGAGTTAGGTGAGTCATCATTTTCATACTAGGATGGTGTGAAGTGAGAGTCATAAATCCTCCGGATCTCCATCCATCCGCGTTGCCTCGTGTTGAGGTCCCGTTGTGTAAAGATATACTTTGGAGCTTTTATGGTCTAGAAACACATGACTGCTCACCATATAGTGGCCAGCGCCTTGAATCTTCAAAGCGAAGACTATGGCGCCAACTCCATGTCATGTGTGGGGTAATTAAACATGATTCTTTAATGCATGAAACACGTCCCGAGTATGTCCTTCGAGGCATCTGTGCACTGTAGACCTGCAATACCCTTTCTAGGACTATCAAAATAGGAGCTGTAGTAAGCCTCCTTTTCAATTCCTGGAATACCTTCTCACACAGGTCATTCCACTTGAATTTGACCTCTTTTAAGTCAATCTCGTCATAGGTGCAGCTAATCGGGAGAAGTCCTCGATAGATCTGTAATACCACTGCCGAGTCTAAGAAGCTGCGTATCTCAAAGGCGACTTGACCTCTCCCGATAGATAGCTCTCATTCTCCCGGGTCCCGAGTACACTCGAGGGGCGACCGCGCACATGTCCAGATCTCACCTCGATGGCTTGAAACTCGGACTTACGCGCCGTCTGGTGATGCTCTTTGAGGGCTTAAAGAACAATCCTCAAGTGACCCTCATGCTCCTCCTGATATTGGGAGTAGATCAAAATGTTGTCCGCAAAGACTACGACGAATTGATCTAAGTAGGATTTGGGAGAATACCTGCCAGCAGATCTATGAATCTTTGCATGGCAGTAAGTCGAGCCAGATGGCATCACTATGAACTCGAAATGCCCATATAGCGTCTAAACCTTTGTCATAGGCATATGCCTCCGCAACTCTCCAGCTGATGATAGCAGAGTGCAGAAGGTCTATCTTGGAGTAGACTCACTTTTGCTGACTAATCAAACACATCATCAATCCTCGATAATGAATCAGATTCTTGGCCAAGTAACTACATTCAATTGTATGCATAATTCAATGCACGGTCGAAGAGTCTTGTCCTTTGTAGCAAAAGAGGCAAGACTTAGTGGTGAAGTGCTGGTCTAATCAACAATCCTGTGGTTGGACCTTGGTTGTAACTCAATGGTGCCATCCAGCAGGAGTGTAGAAATGGGCGGCGTCTTGAGGTGTAACTCAATGACAAACTCCACATCCTGAATGCGAAGGTAATCCCGGAGGTAATCTGGCGCTCATCGAAAAAACAGTCTCATGCACCTGACCTGAGGTGAGCCTGAGCCTTGTCTCACCTGGGTATAGGTGAGCTTGCTAGTCAGCCCATCATTTGTCCTCCATCTGGAGTGTGCATGCAATACGGGAGTGAGCATCCTTGCTTCTCCCACTGACAGTCACATGGATGCCGTCAGATGTGTGAAAGATAATATCTACTATCATAATGATGGTGACTCGGTGTGCCATCAACTTGATCCATGCAGGAATGACATCAAATCTGATATGTCCATCACCAGAAGGTCCAGTAGAAGCGGAATCCTTGAGATCTCTAACTCATAATCCTGACATATCTGAGTCGATCCTCACCTAATCCTGGGGAGAACTCATGTAGCAGTTTATAAGAATATAAACTTTAACCCAAGAAAGCGATCACCTGAAAGTACATGATAAGCATGAATATGATGCATCTAAATTTAAACAACACTCTTGTGATAGTGGAAAGCATTGCCCTTCATATCGGACTAATCGCAAGCTGGTCTGCGATACCTGGCGTGAACACGCCCTAGGTCCTTAGTCTGGCTTGGAGTGTGGCCTCGACCTTATTGTGCCGTTCCTCTTTGGCTATCACATGTAGCGAGAGAGGCGCTATCACAGTCTGGGGCGATCTTGGTCCTTTAGCCGTGCCCAGGTGAGGCTCCGCGAGTTCGCTTGTCCTAATGATGATTGGGACTGAGGTGTCCCATATCCTTGGGATCCCTACCTCTGCGGGCAATCTTTTCTCACATGTCCAGGCTTATGGCAATGATAACATGTCATCTGCCCCATTTGGCTCCAGCGACTCGGCCTTAGCCTTGATACTTAAATGACCTTGTCCACTGAGGGTCGTGCAGCAAATTCTTACCTTCTTCCTAAAGCTATAAGAAGATTGTAGCCTTCTTATCTTATATAGCACCCATATCCGATACTCCATGTATGTCTACTTCTCTTCTATGATACAGTGTGGCCTTTGAAACTCAGAGGCCCCGTTATTGACAAATCAACACTTGAGAAGTCCTATGGATTTTGGGTTGCAGATACCACAACTATTGTGTCAGTTTATTGGAATCCATATTTTCACAAAATCGTAAAGTCACCATTTGTTAGGGGCTCTACTGACATACAACATGTATAACCATAACCCATTCAAGGTCTTAACATAAGTAGTAATGACCCTTTGTAAGTCCCGATACATCCATATCCACTGATATGCAACTATATCGCCTTCTGTGGACAACAGAGTTATAGGCACCACTTGATAATCTTTATAAGAGATCCATTCTATAGCACCCAAAATTATACCCTAACAGTTTTATAACATGTTTCGGGTATAATTAAAGGAAATGTAAAACCGGAATTAATATCCTAAGCAAGGGTAAAAGTGGAACTTATCCAAGTAGGATATATATGACATAAGAAGAATAGATTGGATGCAAAAATAGAAATTTCATAAGTTAAATTGAGAATAGAAGAGAATAGAAGGACCAAGATGCAAAAATGAGAAAAGAAATTAAAAATGACTTGGCTTGAGCAGCCTTAACAAAACATGGATTTAAGACCAAATTTGGTCTCAACTTGGGGAAGAGCGAAGTAGGGAGGGAGGAGAGAAGAGAAGAGGAAAAGAGAGAAGAAGAGGAAGAGGAAGAGAAGAAGAAGAGAAGAGAAGTTCAAGCAAGATCAAAGGTATGGAACTACATGGAATTTGAAAGTTTTGTATGAATTTCCATGTTTGTATAGTTATTAGTTTGTCCCTAAAAACTTAGGGTTTTGTTAGGATTTCTTCATAACCCTAAAATTCTTAAAAGTAAGCTTGGTAAAACCTTGAATAGTATAAGAAGCATATGAAATCCTCTCTTTGAGGATGGATTCATGGATTCAATGAGTAAGTGAGTTGGGGTTTAGAACAAGCCTAACTAATCATCATGTTTGGTTTGTGTATGGGTTATGACCCATATTAGAATGATTTTTGGAGGAATTCATGAAAGAATTTTGAAGAAAGATATGTAATGAAAGATGAATTGAGTAAAATAAAGATATAAAGAGGAATTTGGAGTGGTTTTAAGGTGTATATAGAGTATGGAGTTGATGTGGGTAGCAATACATGGAAAAAGGGAAGAAAAGCCCACATTACAGGCAAAGTCGAGCACTTATCTTTGGGGTATAGGTCGGTGTCTGGGGGAATGCAGTGGTGATTACATTTTCCTATTTTGACCAGTTTTCATATTTTAGCCATAACTTGCTCATTTCTTATCTAATTTGAGTGATTCAAGTGGATAATTAAAATAGACTTCAAGGAGAGACGAATCTGAGAAATAGGCATCGTCGGGTCATTTCTAAGTAGCCAATTCACTCAAAGTGGGGCCGTGTTCAAGCGAGTGCGGTTCAGTTTTGGGAACATAGAGTAGTCGGGTGTCTAGGTCATATCTTGAGTTTCGATTGCTCCAGTTACGTTGATTCAAGTTGGAGAAGAACCCTTAGCACTATGTAACTTCAAAAGTAGTACAAAAGACCAGTGTCAAATGTAAAGTTAAGATCAGCGAAAATGACAAAATACGGTGGGCTATGCTGCTGCTCAATATATAGGTCTTCTTGAGTTGCTGATTTTTACATCACGGCTTGCAACTTGCATAACTCCTTCGATTTAGGACTCCGATATGGGTATTCTTGGACTCTGCTTGAAGGCTCATTGAGTCTAGAATCTAACCATATTCTGTTAATGGCATTTGGTGTCCATATCTTGTCACAGCCGACTTGTTGTACAAGTGTACTAATCGCTTAGTTAAAGTTAAAATAAGGAAATACATGGTAAGAAGGATATAGATATAAACAAAGAAATAGAAATATGTAGACTTGATATGTAAAAGTATAGGTAGAAAATACCTACGGGTATCAACGGAAGGAGTCTACGTTCTTTACTCCCCTACGGGAGATAGGACGGTCTGATAAAGTCACAGTAAAATGTCACAGAGTATAGAAAGGTATAGGGATATGTCATAAGATATGATAGGTATAAGTCATAAGATATGATAGCACATAATGTAAGATATGATAGTCTAAAGTACACAAATGATAGGCACATATAGATATAAGATTATATGATGTGAACATGTGTTGTCATACATAAACAAATAGATGGAACATGATAGAAATATAGAAGTATAGTGAGATAGATAAAGACATGACTGGAATACGTAGAAATGTATGAATATATGATGAACTATAAGAAGAAAGAAATAAGATGGAACATGCTAGGAACACATGATAGAAAGGCACAAATGATAAGAACCATAGAGATAAGTAAAAGATGACAAAGCACAATAATGTGTACAAGTACATGAATGATAGGATTACATATATGATACGAAGACAAAACTAAATGATAGCAAAAGATATGAATATATGTATTATAGAGAAATATGAGAACGAATACAGAGTAAAGTAATGATAGTATATATTGCATAAGCAATTATGATAACTAAGCAATTTATTCATGCTTATATGAAATATGCGAAAATGTGATATGAAAATATCTGGATTATGCTTAGAACACGGTAGAGGGATAGATAGGCATGCCTATAGGAAGATACGATTCTTTATGACAGAGATACATAGACGGTCTCGGGCGTTTGGGTGATGACATAGATCCCGTTTGGATCAGGTATTTTGAAAGGGTGCCTGATAGGCAGAGATCAACGCCTAAATACGGTGATAGTACCTTAAATTTACACATAGACGAGAATCCTTTGTCTCGTATAGTGATAGTACCTTGAATTTTTGTTATTTCCGAATGCTTCTAAGATATTTGCGGAGACATACAAACCAAAAAGGAAATGACATGTATAGAATATATATGACATATAATGTAGAAGCATAACCTTGCTATACGATGAAATATGAAACGATTACAAGAGCAGAAGTAAAGTACAAGATGACAGTATATGAAAAGTACAGTACATGAAAAGTATACGAACAATACAATATATAAAAAAGAAAAGCATATGAAAAAGTACAGTATATGAAAAAGTATAGTATATGAAAAGCACAGTACATGAATATCATATGAAAGTATATGACAACATATACAGAATGGCAAAAGAAAGCCATATGAAAGTATGACAGGCAATTATAGGAAATGAGCAGTACATGAATATAGATATATGAAATAGTATAAGAAACGAGTACATGAATAGTATATGGAAAGTACAAAGTATAGTACATAGAAAAGAAAGGATATGAACAAGTAAAGTCTGAAAGTAAAGATAAAGAAAAGATATATAGAAAAGTATAGTATATAAAAGCACATGAAAGCATAGGTGAAAACATATGATAGTAGATGATATAATAGTAAAGTATAAGCTCTGAACTCCTAAGGGAGATACGAAAGATGTGATAGAAATTCACATAATCTGAAAAGCAATAAGTTATAGAACAACAAATGAACACATGAAAAGGATAGAAAGTATATGAAGGTACACAAGTAGATGAAAGAATATGTAATAGAACAAGAATAGTAACAAGTTACATAATAAGTATAAGAATATGTAAAGTATAGAAATAGGAATACAGAAAAAGTATAGATAAAAGATATGCTAAAGACATAGAATATGTACCGAAAGAGATTGATGATGCAATAAGCATGTAAAGATGATAAGTCATAAAAGATATGAATACACAGACAGATGAAACATATGTATGCTTGTGATACGCTATCGCGGCCGTCCATGCTTATGTTCCCACTAAGCGCAAAGCTTAGCACCCGTGTTCAATCCGCAGGTACCAAAGAGGAGGCTAGAGGACGTGATACAGCCACATTAGCAAAGCAAAGCCGACTCTCGGGAGATAGGTGCTCACCAAATACGCTCCGCAATCTCCGATGTTTTGTAACAAAAATTGTACATGTATAAGTAAACGGGACTCAGTATATGTGTATAGATTTGTGACGACACCAATTCCGTGGTAGTCTTGTATATGTAAAATGATTTTTGTTATTTGATGGTAAATATTTGTATAATACAGCACAGTACCGATTTGATGAAGAAACTGATCAATGAGAGTCCCAAAGACAAAGATAGTATATAGTAGATAGTATAGATAGTATCACGCCCTGACTTCTGCCTGATCCGTTTTCAATCGGGCTCCGACCGAGATCCACAAGGGGTGACATTCATTCACATTTAAATCTAAAATATGAAAAGTAAAACACACTACAAAGCAAGTAAGAGTCCGATCACGACCCTCTTTACCATAAATTAGTACAATTCGGGACATTTAGGATAATAGTCCCAAAAGAATTTAATTACAATTCTTTTATACAAAATACTTTTTACAAAAGTAATATCAGGGCCACACATCGGCTTCCTTCATAATCACGGCCTCGTCGGAGTGTCATCTCCTTGTTCACTCCCTGTACCCGAAAGAGGGTCCCACGACGGGGTAAGCAATGCCCAGTAGAGAATAATTCCTACAAGGGCTACTCCCCCACCTAAGTGCACATGCAATGCCATTTCACACATTCAAGTAAAAACATATGCATTCCTACTCAAATGTCTACATGTGATGGATGTGAATGTGACTCACCTTGTCCCATGTCCCGAGTCCTCACCGACTCCCTTACACATGCATATGCCAAGTGTGAAAACCGCATATTTCAATCAAATGACTTAACCCATTGGACAACCCTCCAATATTTATTTAATTTCATTAAATCTCGTGTGTTTTTATGGGTCGTGAATTTTTGGGGCCTCACCGCAGGCTTCACACGCCTTCCGACACTGTCACGAACTTTCATTGCTGGATACATATGTCTGACCATGAATAAAGTTTGGGTCTTTCACCCTGGGAGGGGAATTTGCCCCATCTTGCTTCACCCAAGCACATGTTGTAGCGACCCCCGAGCTCGACCCGACCCAGTTGGCAAATCCGAATCGAAACCCAGGGACGCCCGACCGAAGCCATTAATCAAATCCATTTATCAAATATAAGTGTTTTCATTCTCTTCAAATATTCAAGGAAGCTTATTTCCACCTGGGCAAGCCCATAAACATTTACAAATTCAATGCAATTCCTTTACAAACATGCACTAATCAAATGGCATTCTATGTCGCTTACAACGTAATATCCAAAATCGTATCTCGTATTATGCTACAAAAATAATTTCTTTGAGTTGAACTCCTTTGTTTACAAACAATGTCATGCTAAAAATGGTGAGGACGCATTTGATGAGCATACCCGCAGAACCATCCAATGGCTCTCGAGCCCTCGACTTTGGGTCCACTTTCAATCACTATCTATCACTCGATACCTGCGCATTGATAAAAACAATATGCTAAGTATTATCATGCTTAGTGGTTCTATACAGTTCTCTATTCCATTTCAGTTCAATATGAATCATGCATTTATCAAAATAATGCCTTTATACAATGTCTAGTGTAATGTAAAAGATAAATTTCTATACAAATACACTTTAATATCATTTTTCGCTTCGCTATGACATTTCACATATGACTATAGAGTCAACATTCACTATAAATTCACAGAATCCTCGTCCTATTTTCATTTAGTAATGTGATTTCACTTCTTCACACATAATTTCACATATGGACTATTATAGAAATTGACATTCACACCGATTCATTTGGTGAACTCACCGCTTGTCATTCAATAATAATGCGATTTCAAATTGAACAAATACGGGTTACCGCCATGACGCACTGACGGTGAATCCCAGCCATGTTGGCTGTCAATAATACATTCTGAATCAATTTACTCACATGCAGTAAGTTCACTTATAGTTCAAATACACGCACATGACGAGATTCACAAACATTTCGAATAATTAATAATTCAAATCATTATATATATTTCATAAATAACTTGAAAATGGAAATTGAAATCACAGAGAGAACATAATGCATGTGAGAACAGAGAACAAACCAATTTATCGATCCCTTGTCTCTTCGATACCAAATTCTAGGTCAGTTGTCATCTTCACCCGCACTCTGGGGTCACAAATACAAATTCTCCACTCTTAGTGGTTGAACAATTAATCGTACTAAACGAATATCGCTGAGGCGGTGAGGTACAATACGTTTTCCCTCTCGTATACTCTTATATGAACCCCCATTAAACCTTTATTAGGGTCCCTAAATAATCGGTGTAAGAATACAAGACTTTCAAAACAAAAATCCGAAATTTGCTCTCAATGAACAAGGTCTACATCGAAGGATAAATACAAGATGCTTTCGTTACTGCCAGAGCAAAGCTACGCCGGTAGTACCCCAGCGCTACTTATGATCTCCCGACCACCGCGGTGGTGCGGCATCCCACGCTGCGGCATAGGGCTACGCCGCGACATGGGTTCCCTACGCTGCAGCGTAGGAGCCTGATGCCCAGATTTTCCAATTTGCTAATTTTTGTGATTTTTCTTCAAAAATACCCAAAAACCCAAAACAAATCATGGGAATTACTCCCAATAACTTCTTAACATCATCCTAAACCAACCATGAGCAAAACCCATGGATGGATTAGGGTGTTTCTAACCCAAACATCATTTAGAGAAACTCTGGGGTTTGCCTCCTACCTTGAAAATCTCGTCCTCAAGCCCTAGCTTCCTTCTTCCTCTTTGATCACTTGGAAACCAGAAATGGGATGATCTCCCACCAAAATCTTGATTTCTCCTCATCCCTAGCTCTTCTCTCTCTCACTTGTCTCCAAAACGTTTTTGCTCCAATGAGCATTCTAAGACCAAAAATGCCTTAAGTCATGTTTTCACTCTAAGGCCATGTTTGGCTTGTTCATTAAATCCATTTTTGGATTTAAGTTGCCTCTATTTACTTTATAGCACATATATCACTTCTATTTGCACTTAAACACATAAACATTTTCAAATGACCCTAGGTCCTCTATTTACATTTTTCCAAATTTCGCCTTTTCACTGGGGTTTATTTCCGAAGTTCAATCAATTTCTCATTTTAGCATATAATATTTAATCATATGCTCACTTATTCATTTCATTACTAACCATTTAACACTGATCGCTTTTCCGGAAACCCAAGTATGGCTCAATTTATACTCGGAATATATAATAAAATTATTATTGAAATTCTATGGTATTTTTGGGGCGTTACACACGTGATTTATTATTATTATTGTTTTACACCCATGAGTCTCAATTTTAGACGTAGTCCCAATTTCCGAGCTCACTACACATTCACCAAGAATGGTGAATAACCAATACCATGCACACACACCCGACTTGACGCGATGTCCCCGTGCATAAGAAATGAAATTATGCCATTGCTCATTCATACCATGCTACATATATGATGAGTGCTCTATGTGCATGCCTACTCATGCATATTTACCCATCCATCATTTGGACATTTATATCAAAAAGCATACAAATTCCAAATATATCATACAATTCATGCCATCATATCAATGCATGCATACATTAACATCACAAGTCACTACTACTCGAGTAGCGACATCCATCAACCTTTAGGCCTAATTGTGACAAGACATGTCCACAACTGGCCAACAATAAGCCATGTGATGGCCTTATTCATACAAGCTCACTGGCCAAGCCAAACCATTAGAACACACAATAATTCTGACTTCTACACAATTTCACCAAGTATATCACTCCACCCAATGATATTATAATCATTTACCAATTGTGGCAAAAATCTGGACACAAATCATTAAACAACCTAAGCTGTAGCAGTTCCAGAAAACGAACCATAACTTGAGCTATATAGGTCCGATTTGGGTGATTCAAAAGCCTAACCTCAAGTTCTCGGATAGGGCTACAAATTTTCACAACTAGTCCAAATTTTCCCTTTTTCTAACTGAAAATCAGTCCCGAAAATTGGACATCATATAGGGTCAAAACATGGCACTATTCCCATAACCCATTAATTTGTCAAACAACTCCTTAAGGCAAAAAGGGTCAAACAAATTTCAGGCATTAAAACTCAACCAAACAGCCTTGACGGAAAATAAATCAAAGTAGGAAGAATCCCCACCCTGAGCGTAGAAAATCTAGAAGTCCCGTGGACATTTCCCTAAACCCAAAACCTCCGATTTCGAACTCTCGCTGAATCTCCAACGAAAACTTCTGATTCGTGTCCACGCATTGCCTTCGACCCAGTACTCTCCAACTCTTAAGTCTCTGGTCTGTCGCGCAGACGACCCTCGAGCTCCACAGATCTGCAGACAAGGTAGAGCCCATTTTTCCCTCTCTCTCATCTCCTCTCCGTTTTTCCATTCTTCTCCCTTTTCCTTTTCTTTTTCTTTTCCTTTTCTCTCTTTTTTTTTTTTTTTTTTTTTTTTAACTTAACTTATTTTAAGTTAAGTTTGATATGTGGCTCTCATGGTGCCACATATCACGCGATCCTCGCTTGGATTCATTCCTACCTCAAAACAATTTATTTTTGTTCCGGTTCAAGTTCAATTTATTTTAAATGAACTTAACTCAAGTCATTTCTTGACTTCCAAGATTTTCAAAAACATCTCATCCCCCGGGAGTCACTAGCTTAATCTTACCACCTTAAAAACGTGAAAATTCCTACTATCTCTGGGTCTGATGAAACTTTTCAGGTCACCAGAATTACGAGACTAATCCAACTACAAGAATCCATTTCACAATATCCGAGATCTAGAGACTCTTCGTGCTCCTCAAACCATTATGACAATTTTCATTATTTTTTCCATTTTTCCCGAGTTTTACAAAATTATAATCTACAAATAGTATATAAATAAATAAAAATTAATATTTGAAAATTATTTCTATAACCAAAATTTTTATATATATTATATAAGGTGATTTGATTAAAAGACCTTTTGAAAACCCAATTTCCGAAATTTGACCCCTTATCATTTTTTGGTATTATTTTGATAAAGATACTCTTATTAGTTTCTTGCAAAAGTAACCCATTCTTTTAACCAAATATTTATATTATATATAAGGCGAGTCCTTAATACAATCCCTTACTATTTATTCTAATCATTTTAGTGTTATATACAATTTTTTTGTTTTAATTATAATTTTAGTAATATTTATTTCTAAACAGACAATTTCTATTTGTATAAATTTTTTATCTTTTATTTTCAAAAGAAAAATAGAAATGAAAATATGTAATAACTTACATAAAAAGTATGGACATTGAAAATATTGTGTCAGTAAATATTAAATTTAAAATTTAAGGGAATAATTTTTAATATCTTCTTTTCCTTAAAATATCTGTTTAGATATATTTCATTTTTTATAAAAAAAACTAAAAATAAAAATAAAAAATTAATAGTTTTTGTATCAAGTACATTAAATAGGAGTATGGGACCTACCTTATCTTCTTCAGGATAATTTTCAAAGTGTGAGACAATAAAAAATATTTTAATATCTTGTTTTGAAATAATTTTAAAAATCATTATTTCATAAGATAAGCTTGCTATGATCAAACAAGAAATATGAAAATTTTACTGGAAATAAAATTTCAAAGCAATTTTTTGAACACTATTGTTTATATTTTGTAAAACAAAATCTTTTTAAAGCAATATTTTTAAATGTGTTTTAAAATTAATTTTTATGTGGAACATTTATTTAATCATTTTACATTTATTCTAACTATTTTAAAATAATTTGAATAAAAATCATTTTTAAAACAATTATTTTAAGATAAATAAAAACAATAAAAATATGGGAGATCCAGGTTGGAATAACTATAAGAACCGTTTACTCCAACATAATATACAATGGTATCAAAAATAATAAAATTGTTATTTCAGAATATTATATTTTTTATTCTAAAAGAAAACAAAAAACTTTTAATTAGAAATATGTTTGCACATTTACTTTAGGTAAAAAAAAAACTATTATTGAAAATCGTCAATAAATAAGTCCTAAAATTGTCACAAAAACAAAATATTGTATTATTTTTTATTTTAACCCCACTTTTTATATATAAAAATTACTTTTATAAAATATTTGTCAACATGTTTTCTAATTTTAAAAATATATTATTTCCTAAAAAGGAAAATCCAATCGGATCCTATTTTTTCATCCCTACTAGGGTGAAGCCAAAAAAAAATATTCAGGGGTTCAATACAAGATATATGAATCTCAAGAGGGAAACTGAGCCAAATATCATTATTTTAGCTTAATTGTTGATTTTATTTCCTGTACTTCATCTTAGAGGTTATGTTCAATTTCAGACATTTTTGGTTTTAAATTTTTCAAGGGTGTTACTTTGATAATATAATAACTATAATATTTAAGACTTCAATTCTTCAATATATTGATGATCATAATCTAATATATTTGACAGATTGAATCCGCTTTGTCTGTATGAATCGCCCCACACAAATAAAACACCGTAATAAGACGACAAAAAACACCACGTCGTATGATACGATCCCACATCGGTTTCACAAGAAATTGTGGAGTGGTACTAAAGCTTAAGAGGTTCTCCCATCTATTAGGTCGGTCTTTTGGGTTGTACTCTCCTATTGGTGTCCTTATTCACACTGATGCTTTCATTGGAGAGTCTATGGCATTAATAAAAGAAAATGGCTACATGGAAGATGGCTACCTGGTGCCCCAAGAGAGGGTTCAGAGTGAAATATATCCAGAGTGAGAGGCCGGCCCCTGACGTCCGCTTCTTTAGGGTGGGATAGCTTGGAGATTCTCCTCCCTGCTTCAAGTCATTTGCTGGGGTTAGGCCTCCACTCGGGTTTCAAGTACCTATCATCGTATCAAGCCGATGACAAACCAATGTCGTAATAAGACGACAACAACAATAAAAATCTTAAATCTTTATGGAATAACTACTTTATTATAGACCAAAAAAAAAAAAAAAAAAAAAGTTGCAGAGGGATTTTCAAGCAAAAAATAATTGAAAATCACATCTCCTTGTTTAAGGAAGACAAGTAGCTAAAGAAGAAAGAAGAGAATGTGGAGAGAAAATGAGGCTTGTTTTCATTACTACTTCAAATCAATTTTATTTATTTTAACTCATCAATATAAAAATTAAATATTCAAGAATTTCTAAATTTCAAAATAAATAAATAAATAATATAGTATATATATATATATAGAGTATAGGTATATATATATATATATATATATATATATATATATATATAATTTAAAAATTTTGCATTAAACAATCATGTTGATGAGAAAATCATTTTCCTGATTTTTTTTAATTTTTTTATTTCCTTAGTATTTGATGAGAATCAAACACAACCTAAAAGTATTGCTTAAAAAGTACTAACTAAAACTAATAATCAAGCCATCATTTTTAAGTCATAGAACCCAAGTTTGAGTGATGGGAATTAATCAATACAACTTTGGTTGGCGCAGTACATGCAATATGATTAATTTCATAATCATACCGAACTTTGTATTAATACTCATACAATATGATTGTATCAACCACCATATGTAGCACATGAACCTAATCTTTATCAAGCTTTCCCACCCCTAGAGATGTAAAACTCGGGAAAAATTCAATTTTTCTAAACAAGGGTAAAACGGTAATTTTGGTTGAAACCGGAAATTTTACCTATCTTGGATGACGAAATGGACATCATCGTTAAATTCATCATGCAAAATCTAGTTACCTCGTCGAATTTCGTCGGATTCCGAGACAGTCGAAATTTCATGTTTTTGAGGCATCGGGTGTTAGGTGACACATGACATAATCATGTGGATGCCACATGGCACCCTAGGGGAGTGACACATGGCATGAGCCATGTGGGAAAATTTAGGTGAATGGCTCACATTGAGCCAAGTGTCAAGTGAAGGAAAAAGAAGGAAAGGAAAATAAAGAAAAATCAAGAAAAAAAGTGAAGGTGACATAAGGCAAAGGAGGAAAGTGATGGGAAGTTTCATTTGATCCATACCGGTAGGAGAGTAAAAAAGAGAGAAAAGAATGAAAAGGAAAAAGAGGAAAAGGAAAATGAAAAGAAACGAGAAGGAGAACAAACAAAAAGAAAGCAGAAGTGGGAAGGATAAGTGGAAGTTAAAAGAAGAAAAGAAAGAAATGAGGGGAGAGAAAGCAAGTGGAGAACAACAGAGAGAGAGAAAAAAAAAAGTTCCACTTCTCTCTAAGATTTACGGAAACCAAACCGTAGGTTTTTGTTGGAGCAAAAGGTAAAGTTGGTCCACGCAACGAGTGCTACGCGCAGGTACCAAAATTTGGGAGTTTCGTCAAACCCCAAGAGGTAGGGAATTTTCCTACTTGGATTATTTTTAGACTAAAAGCCATTTAATGGCATAGGTTTCTTTGGGGCCATGATTGGTCGTGTGATTTAGTCCCAAGATTTTGGGACTGAATATTAGAAATTTTTGGGACTGGTTCTGAATAGTCCCGGACTGTGTTGAGGTTTGGTTTTGATCCCGGGACTAATGTCTTTGGGTTTTGTTGGGTGTTTTGGTATCACAGTGATTCGTTGATGAATGGAACCAAAAATGGTTCATGGCAGTGAAGGGAACGAGAGGTGCCTTGTATTTATGGGTCTGAAATTGGGACTATTTTTGCGGTGCGTTGCTTGATTGAATAATATGCCGCGGTGTGAAAGGATCATGTTGATATAGTATGCTCTTTCACGGATGTGAATTATATCTAGAAAATATAATTATCCATATTTTGGTAATGCTGCATGTAGCTCATTATGCATGTAACATGATAAGGACATGAAAATGACATATTCGTGATTTCATATGCACGGACATCACGAGTCGAGGCAGACATGGTATTGGTTATCCACCACTCAGAATATGCGCGGTGAGTTTCGGTAAATGACGATCGCCCAAAATCGAGACTCACACCTAAAATAATAATAATAAATTTCGTGTGTTTTGGTGAAGTAAGATGGGGGTAGATCCCCCACCCAAGGTGAAAGATCCAAATTTTATTCTTTGTTAGACATATGTATCCAACGATGAAAGTTCGCGAAGTGTACCGGCGGCGGTCTCGCTGCGGAGACCCCGCAAATTCGCGACTGGCCAAACACACCCGGATTTGAAAATCTTTCAATAACATCAGGGTTGTCCAACGGGTTATGTCATCGGTGAAACACCATGACGTTTTCACACTTGGCATTTGTATGTGTAAGGGAGTCACCAGACTCAGGGTTATGGGTAGTGAGAGTTCATCTCATGCATGACATGAAATATTCCATATAGGATTGCATTTTCTGTATGGAATGTGGTTTGATGTCTGTATGCCATTGCATGTGCATTTAGGTGGGGAGGAGCCCTTGTTGGAGAATTTCTCTACTAGCCATTGCTCACCCCATTGTGGGACCCCTTTCAGGTACAGGGAGTGTACAGGGAGACGATGCTCCAACGAGGCCGTGATTTGCGAAGGAGGCCGACAAGTGGCCTTGAGTAACATTTTTTTTTTGTGAAAGTGTTTTGTATAAAAGGATTTTTATAAAATTCTTTTGGACTATTGTATAAATAGTCGGGTTAAGAAGGTCATGATCGAACCCTTACGAACTATAATTATTCATTTTCTTTCCATATTTTAGATTTAAATATGAATGAATTGGTCCTGGTGAAGGGACGTATGGAAGTGATGCCGAGTAACTCGGTGTCCATGGTTAGTTGGTACCGATCTGGTACCAAGGCTTAAGTGCAAGATGACCTAAGACAAAAATTTCGCGGGTTGATGGTTTGTCAACGAGACACCCCATAAATCAATTACATTTTGGTATCGAGCTCAAAGAACGACACAGAGCTCGTGGGTATCCACCAGTTGTTTTCGCGACGTTTGTCGTAGCCGCGGTATCAAGAGTTAGGTGTCCAAAATACCCAGATTAGTGGGTATGGGTGTAGAAAATCCACATTGTGCATTGATTGCTTTGGTGTTCTAATATGTACCACGATGTATTGTGGTCAGGTGAATATATGCGATAGAATGTATATAAATCAAGAACACTAGGGTTAGCAAACGTAACCTTAGGGGTTCGAAAAACGAATAAGCATGATTACGTAGGAATGGTTATTTATTAATGTTTGGCATTATGCACCACTAATGTGATAAATGAAAAGAGAGAATCTCAAATTGTTATCTTAACTTTGCGATGGCAAGTCGAGGGCGGACGAAGGTCACTGCCCACGGCAAGAGGGGCCGACCACCGCCCGGCTTTGACCAACAAAGTCTTGTAGATGCCATGGGTGTTGTGAAGCTGGGGGGTCGTGGAGGACTGGCAACCTCCAACGTTTATAACACATCATCCTCCGCGACATTTCTATCGTAGGGATCCAAGGTAGCTGATCATTGGTTTCGACAGTTTAAAAGGATTTTAGAGGCTATGGAGATTACCTCCGATGCTACGAGGATCAGGCTAGCCGTATTTCGGCTAGAGTGTGAGTCCCAGATATGGTGGGATTAGGTTAGAGCCTCAAGGGATCCTGAGATGATGACATGGGGAGATTTCAAAGAGCTCTTCATGGGTAAGTTTTTCCTAGCACTGCTGGGGTGCATGCAAAAGCTCCGGGAATTTTGAGTCAAGCAAGGTGAAGTGATCGTGCCGAGTACATAGCCAAGTTCACCGAACAGCAATGCTGATGATCAGGTACTACAGATATGGCCAAGGTGAGGAAATTTGAGGATGGCCTGAAGATGTAGATCCAGGGCAAGATTGTGGGATTTCTTACAAGACATGGACTCTATTGTTAGGAAGGTTATGGCCATAGAGAGAGATAGAGGATGAACATAATATCCGAGATGCGAGTACTAGTGGCAAGAGGAAGGAGGATCAACCTACTTCTAGTTCGGGAAAGAAGTAGAAGACTGCTATGCCCCGAGGACCTTAGGGACGAGGTCGCGGATATCAAGGCCAAGGCCAAAACAATGCTTTTAGTTAGTCAGGACAGATGATATACTTCCATTGCCATCAGCCCGGACATGTGAGATGAGATTGCCCGCAGAGGCAGGGATCCTAGAGATATGGGACACCTTAGTCCCAGTCATCAGTGGGACAGGCGAGGACACAGTTTGTTCCTTCTCACCCCAGTGTGGGCCAAAGGGACCAATACTAATCTCAGGGTGCTGCACAGGCGCCTTCTGCTACGCAGATAGGCTAGAGAGGTCAGAGTTTGAGTCGAGGTCGAGGATAGAGCTCACAGACCGAGACTTTAGGGACCCAAGGGCGTGTCTACGCCATCACAACAGATCGAGCCGCTTGATCAGCTGGTTATACAGCATACGTTTGCTATCTCGCCATGGGCAAAGATATCGTTTGGATTCCCTCCGTGCATCACATTCTTTGTTACTACATCTAGTGTGGATGTTTCGGGGCTTGAAGTGAGACCTTGGATGAGCCGTTACATGTGAGTTCTCTCCTAGGGACTAGGATGAGGATTGATAAGATATTTCGGGATTGTGAGTTAGAGATCTCAGGGATTCTACTCATGGTGGACCTTCGGGTAATGGACATCTTAGATTTTGATGTTATTCTTAGCATGGATTGGTTGATGGCACACTAGGTCGTCATTGATTGTGATAGTAGGAGGATTACTACCTACACACGGGACGGTATTCGTAGACCTTCGTGGCACATGATGCTTTACCCCAAATCGCACAACTCTAGCGGAGCGACAGCTGATAAGTCACAGCAAGCCTTACCCTAGAGGATGAGGGGAGATAGGATTTGGGTCTACCTCGGGTGGTTAGCGAGTATGAGGATGTCTTTCCGGACGAGCTACCTGGATTACCTCCGCACAGGGATGTGGACTTTGTCATTAAGTTACACCTTGGTACGTCGCCTATTTCTATGACTCCTCATAGAATGGCACCGGTTGAGTTGTAGGAACTCAAGGTCCAACTACAGGAATTGTTGGACAAGGGTTTTATTAGACCGAGCACTTCACCATAGGGCGCTCCGGTTTTGTTTGCTAAGAAGAAGGACAAGACTCTTCGACTATGCATTGATTATAGATAGTTGAACAGGGTTACGATCAAGAATTTGTATCCATTACCAAGGATTGATGATTTGTTTTATCAACTGAAAGGGGCGCGAGTCTACTCCAAGATAGACCTTCACATAGGTTATCATCAATTGAGAGTTAGGAAGACTGATATCCCTAAGACAACGTTTAGGACGTGGTATGGGCATTTCGAAGTTCACAAAGAATGCCTTTCGGTTTACTTGCACGCGCCAAGGCATTCATGATCTCTACGACAGGTATTCTAACCCTACTTATATCAATTTGTTGTGGTCTTTGTTGATGAAATTTTGATCTACTCCCAGTCTGAGGACGAGCATGAGGATCATTTGCGGATTGTTCTATAGGAACTCAGGGACCATCAGTTGTGTGCCAAGTTTAATGGGCGCGTAGTTGCCATCGAGGCGAATTTCGGGGGACACGCCAGGTCGCTTTAAATGTGTCAATAGACCCTAAGAAGGTTGAGGCTGTTATGAGCCGAGAGGCCAAAGTTAGTCTTTGAGATACGCAGTTTCTTGGGACTGGTGGGGTACTACAGGAGGTTTATTGAGGATTTCTCCCAACTAGCCGCACCTATGACTAGAGTGTTTCGGAAGGGGGTTAAGTTTGAGTGGGATGACCTGTGTGAAGGCATTCTGTGTGAATCTTCGAAAAATGAGGCTTACACATAACTCCTATTCTCGATAGTCCTGAACAAAGGGATGTAGGTAATACTGGTGGTATGTGATGCTCTAGGGATGGACCGATGTGTCTCGGGACATCCGAGGATTCTGCGGCTTTTGCGGTTCTGCATGTGCCTAAAGAATCATGAGCGCACTACCCTACACGTGACTTGAGCGGAGGCCGCGGGTTTTGGCCTTAAAGATTTAGGGGTGCCACTATTTCCGTATGGTGAGCCGCCAAAGTGTTTTCGCACCACAAGAATCAAGTATATTTTCACACGACCTCCCCTGGCTACGAGGCAACGTATGGAAGGAGTATATGGAGGATTATGACTTCACTTTGCATTACCATCCGGTAAGGCAAATGTTGTACGATGCACTCGGCCTAAGTCATGGGGCACATCAAGCAGTCAGAAGCCTCCCGGAAGTGGAAAATGCTGTAGATCGCGGGGGCGCCTGGACATGCAGATCGATCAGGCTTAGGGTACTTTAGGGAGTTGGGTGGCTATGCCATCCCTATCAGCAGAAAGTGGATTGAGTCCTGTGGAAGGACGAAAGATATCGTCCTTCTCGTGGACTCGGGCACAGCAGTACGGTGACCAAGGTCACTAATGTCCATGGTATCTGATACAGAGATCCCATTTACAAAGACACTTTGGAAGAATTTCCAAAAGGCCAAGGGGACACAATTGGTGATGAGCACTGCGTTTCATCCGCAAACAGATGGTCAGTTGGAGAGAACCATACAGATTTTAGAGGACATGTTGCGAGCATGCATCCTGAATCTTAAGGGTAGTTGGGAGGAGCACTTACCCATAGTGGAATTCGCCTATAACAACAGTTACAGGCGAGTATACAGATGGCACCCTATGAGGCTTTATATGGAAGGCCATGTCATGTTTTGGACAGAGGTGGGAAAGCGTTCCATCATTGGTCCGAATTTGATTATAGACACCTATGAAAAGGTGGATTTGATATGGAAGCGTCTTCTCATGGCTCAGAGCCAACAGAAGAGCTACGCAGACAGATGGCGTCAACCTCTAGAGTTTGAAGTGGGGGATCACGTCATCTTAAAGGTGATGCCTAAGAGAGGAGTAGTCAAATTCGGTAAGCGAGGAAAGCAAGCACCGAGGTGTATTAGGCCCTTCGAGGTACTCGAGAGGGTGGGCACAGTTGCATATTGGTTGGCACTACCAACAAGTTTATCATGTGTCCATGTGGTGTTCCACGTCTCCATGCTTCGAAAAAGTATACCCGCATCCAACTCTCAGAAATGGGATCGGGGAGAGATTACTGTTGATACTGATGGGACCTTCGAGGAGGGACCAGTGTGTATCTTGGATAGCTGGGATCAGGTTTTGCGATGTAAGACATGCGGCTAGTGAAAGTGCTATGGCAACACCAAGGAATGGAGGAGGCAACTTGGGAACACGAGAACATGATGCAAGCCACATATCCTTTCCTATTTGAGGATGAAAGTGTGTGGTCCAATATTTGGCACTAGAATATTATTGCATATGCATATGTTTATGTGTGCTAGTATGTGTGAATTTCAGGGATGAAATTTTTTTAAGGGGGAAGAATAAAACCCAGAAAATTCAATTTTTCAACAAGTATAACGGTAATTTCGTTAAAACGTAAATTTTCTAGATCTCGGATGACATAACGGACTTCACCATTAAATCCAGCTCATGAAATCTAGTTACCCGTCGACTTCATCGATTCCGAGACAATGATTCATGTTTTTCGAGGCATCGGGTGTCGGGTGACACATGGCATGATCATGTGGATGCCACATGGCACCCTAAGGGAGTGACACATGGCTTGGGCCATGTGTTATACTTGTGTGAATGGCTCACATTGGGACAAGTGTCAATTGGAGGAAAAAGAAGGAAAGGAAAATAAAGAAAAATCAAGAAAAAAAGTGAAGGTGACATAAGGCAAAGGAGGAAAGTGGTGGGAAGTTTCCCCCACTTTGATCCATATGGGTAGGAGAGTAGAAAAAAAGAGAAAATAGAAAATGAAAAAGGAAAAGAGGAAAAGGAAAATGAAAAGAAAGAAGAAGGAGAACAAACAAAAGAAGGAAGCGCGGTGATAAGAGAAAAGAAAAGCAAGAAAAGAAAAGAAACGAGGTGGGGAGAGAAAAAGAAGGGAGAAACGAACAGGAGAGAGAGAGAAAGGGTTCCACTTATCTCTAAGATTTATGGAAACCGGACTGTAGGTTTTCATCGGAGCAAAATGTAAAGTCGGTCCACGCAACGAAGGCTACGTGTTGGTACCAAAATTTGGGAGTTTCGTCAAACCCCAAGAGGTAGGGAACTTTCCTACTTGGATTATTTTTTAATTGGGTGCCATTTAATAGATTTCTTCTCGCCCGTGATCGGCCATGTAATTTAGTCCCAATATATTTTGGGACTAGCTACTGGAATTTTTGGGAATGGCTCGATAGTCCCGACTGGTGTCGAGGTTTGATTTTTGATCCCTGACCGATGTTCGAGAGTTTTGGGTGTTTTGTGTCACAAGCATTCGCTGACTAACGGAACAAAAAATTGTTCATGGCAAGAAGAGACCGAGATTTGCCCCCAGATCCCATGTGGTCTAAGATCGGGACTCATATTTTGTGTCTTGTTGCTTGATTGAATAATATGTTGTGTGAAAGATCATGTTGATATATGCTCTTTGATGATGCAATCATATGTAGAAAACATAATTGTCCATGTTTTGGTAATGTTGCATGTAACTCTCATTATGCATGCGTCGATGGCATGAAAATGTCATATTCGAGATTTCATATGCACGTGACATCGCCACAAGTCGGGTGTGTGTGCATGCAGGTTGGTTATTCACCATTCTTGATGAATATGTGGTGAGTCGAAATGGATACGGCCCAAATTGAGAGTCACGGAGCAAAATACAATGGTCAAATTTCGCGGTTTGGGTGAAGCAAGAGAGAGATCCTCCAAGGGGTGCAAGACCAAATTTTATTCTCGTTAGACATATGTATCTCAAAGCAATGGAAAGCTCGTGAGTGTCTTGCGCGGCGGCCTACGTGAGACCCTTAAATTCAATAAATTCACAAAAACACACGGGATTTGGTAAAATTCAAATAAATATCGAAGGGTTGTCCAATGGGTTATGTCATTTGGTGAAACACAAATGACAGGTTTTCACACTTGGCATTTGCATGTGGGGAGTCACAAAGACTTCTGTTATGGGCATGAGGAGGCTCGTCTTCACGATGATGAACACCTCAGCAGATCAGCCTTTCGCAGCCCGTGGCCTTCGATACGTGGCATTGCATGTGCATTTAAAGGAGCAGCTCTCAGAGAGAATTTCTCTCATCGGGCATCGCTGCCCGGCTGCGGAGACCCCCTTTCGTGCAATGTGAGTGTACAAGGAGACGCGTGTCTAAACGGTCGTGATTTTTCGCGGGCGAGGCCGACATGCGGTATCAGTAACATTTTTTAAAAAGTGTTTCAGAGCAAAGGATTTTACAAAATTCTTCGATTATCAATAAATGGTCGAGTATGTAATTATGGCAAGAGGACGGATCTTATTCCCTACGAACCGTAATACTCATTTCTTTCATATTTTAGATTTAAATATGAATGAATTGGTTCGTGAAGGGATGATGTGGCCGGAAGTGGTGCCGAAAATCGGGTCTGAGGCAGAAGTTGGTGACGTCCCGGATACCAAGACTTAGGTACAAGATAACTGGGCAAAAATTCGCGGTTGACGTAAAAACCCGAAAATTCTAATTTTATGAAAAATGGAAATGATACTCGATCAAAATCCAAAATTTTCTAGATCTCTTGATGACGCAAAATGGACTTCACCGCTGGATTTCGCCCCGTGAAATCTGAATACCACGCCGGCCTCACCGAATTATGAGACAAAATGAATTTGCACGCTTGAGGCAATCGGCAATGCGACACTCGGCACATTTGAACGAGCCATAGTGTGCCACACATGTTGTGCAAAATGAGTCAACTTCGTACCAAGTGGGGTCCATGTGGACATGTGGCATCTCCCAATTGGATGGAATTCAGGCGGCAACAGTGATAAGTGAAATCCAATGAGCCAATGATGGCTTGACAAAGCAACGAGGGAATAAAAAGAGAAAAGACATCTTTTCTTACTGAATCCCAAGAAGGGGAGCAGGGAGAATGTATTTTGAAAAATAGGGTTTTTAAAGAGAGAAAGTTTAACTTCTCTCTAGATTTCCCGATGTTTGGACCGTCGGATTTCGGCTGCCAAGAAGCAAAACAGCTCTGGCGTGGCAAGGGCTACTGCGTAAAGGGGTTTCAGGAGTCAATGGCCCGAAAGGTAGCTTTCTCCTACTGGATTTAACTTTGCTAAGAGTCTTTAAAGATTTGAGTGTTTATGTCGTTAGTTTATTTCGTTAGGTAGTCCCGAAAATCTGGACTCCAAGATGTCGAAATTTTGGGGACCGCACAATCTCTACCCATCCGAGTCGAAATGGTCCTCTGGTGCTTTACATGCGCAGTAAATCAGGGTTTTGGGTGTTGTGAGGCCAGAAATGACCATGGATTTTTGGTTCCACTTTTGGGTGTTGTGAGGCCTGAATGGTTCATGATTTGGGGGTCTCCACAAAGAACCATGTCAGGCGAGGTTGCCTTACCTGACAGCTCATCACTTCCTGCCAGGGACTCCGTTAAAATAGTCCGATCAGAAGCCGACCAAACAATTCATGAAACAGCCAGGTGTTATTGCTTGACATGAGGAGCATGAATGATGTGAAGGATAATAAACCGTAATTGTTGAATTAAATGGCTTAAAAATGTGTATTGAAAATGAGATGTTAATGCATGCTAATTGACGTGGTTAACATGAATGTTCAATTATATGAAATATAATCGTGTGAGCCATTAGAAGTCAATTCGTTAATTAGCCCATATGAGCTACTAATTCTTTTTATGTTATTGCCATGAATAAATAACATGTGGTATGTATGTGAATTTTGTCAAAGATATGCATGATTGGATATATTGGCATGTTTAGTGAATGGTATAATGCATTCCATATGCAATCTGGAAAAATTCTAGAATGGAAGGTGTGTGAGTATGACATGAAAGAAAAATAAAATGAAAATGTTGTGAAAGAATTTCAATGGAAGATTTTTCGGAGAATTGCTGGGAAATTATCTAACAACACGCCAGAGCCCATGAATTGTTTCAAAGAGCAATATCCAACAAATTTGCTTTTGAGGGTCAAGCAATGATCTTACCAAGTCCCGTGAGGTATGTTTTCGAGAACAAAACCCCTGGTTTTTGGAAACAGCTGTTTTTCCACTTGACTTAGGTATGCGAGAGTCATGAGGGCTCGAGACATGGGAGTGGGTGGGTCACATTATCATCCATATTATGTAGACATTTGAGTAGGACTCATGTTTTACTCGAGTGCGTTTTCAGGTCGAACCATTGCATGCACTTAGCTAAGCAACCATGGAATTCAACTACTGGGCATTGCTCACCCTGTCGAGGGAACATTATTTCAGGTACATGGAGTGTTCGGGAAGATGACGCTCATTAGAGGCCGCTTTTGAGAAGAAAGCCGGATTGTGGCTTTGATCGATTATTTTGTAAAACGTGTATTAGAACTCTAAATTTTAATATATGTTTGTATTAAGAGTGATGTGTACTCTAACTTTTAACTATTGTAAATATGGAATATAGACTTTTTGTGAGTATGGGTGCATGGGCCAATGTGGCCATTTTACTATGGCGTCCATGATATGAGACATTGCGTATTCCGGCAGTGCTGATTCGGTGTGGTCACGACTCCCAAGATTCTCAGTCAAGAGCTTGGTGGTATCGTGAGCTCGCTTATAAATACCTAGAGTTTAGACGTTGACATTGAGTTATAGCTGTATCAGTAAGTTAGGTATGTATCGGGTTTACCAGATCGATGGGCATGGGTTAGATTAGGGCAATCCACAGCATTTTGATGAATTAATTATGTTGTATGCGGGTCGCGGTGATTTGTATTCGCAATAAATATATAGAAAAATGTTGACGCTAAGTCGGTGGTATAACCCTAAGGCTCGGGGAAAAGGTTAGTCGAGAAGGAAAATAGTCCATAATTAAATGAAAAAATGTGTTGAGGGAATTTTTTTTCTGAGGTTTTACAGAGTGTAAAACAAGAAAAAAATAAATAAAATAAATTATAATAAATTTATTTGGTTCTACTAAAGATATGAAAAAATTGTGATATTGCAGCTGGAGTAGAACATATGACAAAAAAAGAAAAAAATTAATGAAAAAAAGGTTGGGTAGAACTCGAATGGGCTAACGCCTATTTTCTGAATGCCGTCACTATACAGATTGTCTCGCGGACACAGTGGCCGTGGAGAGGCATGGTCACGCGCAAGCAGCGCCGCTACACGGCCGCCCGTGTGCCCAGCGCCAATATCGTTAACACGCCCACTTTACACAAATCCGCCAACCCGAGCAAGGGCGAGCGACAGCGCAAGACACGCCGCGCGGGCCCGCCACTCAGGTGTCGTGATACAATGGTTTGTATCGCGGCAGTGAAGGCGCCTTGGCAGCCGCGACACGCCGCGACACGCCAGAGACGTGCCACGACATGGGCGCTGGGCCACGCGAGGCGGGCAGAGCGCTGGGCATATGACGAAGTTTGCAGAGCCATGACGACGGCTACGGTGTGCCGAGCCGCAAGAAGGGTTCTATACAGATACAATTTCAGACGCTGGCAAGAGGTCGGCGATGAGACACAGCCAAGGCTGTGTCATGCGCGATTAATAACAGAGGCACTCCGCGACACGACAGAAGGGGGTTACGATACGGCGCCGCGCCAATAACACGCGCACTCCGCCGCACACTGGCATAGTGTGCGTAAGCGGGCGCGGCGCTTGGTGTGCACACCACCATGCACCCAACCCGCTTTTGACACAATGCACTGCGCCGATCATCGCTCACGACACCGCTCTATGAAGACTATTCATGGGGTTTTAAAAAGATAATAATAAAATAAAATAAAATAAAATAAAATAAAATTTTTGTTGCATATGATTTAATGTATGGAATTATTGTCTTGCATTACCTATGAATGCATTGACGTTGTGTATGAAAATTTTTTCGTGCATCAAGGTCCTCGGCTATATTTACACCTCAGATACTTCATTAAAACTCAACTCGCACCGACGCGGTGTGAATGCAAGTCGAGGACGGACGTAGAGGTCATTCATGAGGTGCCAGCCAAGCACCACCGCATTGACCAAACAGCCTTTGCTGAGGCCGATTGCAATGGCAGCACGACAAAGGGCAGTAATAATGAGCCAGTAAGGTGTCAAATGACCTCCAACGTTTAGAAGCACATCATCCTCCAATGGCCATAGAGGGAGGAGTGGATGACATACGAGGCATCCAAGATATGGGTGCTGGTACTAAGAAGAAGGAAGATCCATCTTCTTCTAACCCGAGAAAGAAGCAAAATACTGCTTTCGCAAGGGATATCCGTGACGTGGCTAAGGTTATTGTGACCGCCGCCGACGGGACACGAAGCCAGCAGGAAGATGATGGGCGTTACTTCGTCACGCCTTGTACACCGACGATTGCCCACGGAGTGCGTAAATCCCGCTGTTGCGGACACCTTAGTCCTAATCATCGCTGGGACGAAAGTTAGGTTGCCGCAGCGTGGCGATGGTATGTTTCACCAAGCAAGAATGCATATACAAGTATGATTACCTCAAAAAGGCAAAGATCCTGTGGTCGGACAATGCACCCCTGTAAACTGGCGGTAAGACCCTAGAAATTTAATTTCGAAAAAGAGCAAAATCGTAATTTCGACATAAAATTGTTAATTTCGTTAAAAATCCGTAATTTGCTCCTCTATGATCTCGACGATGAAACGGATTACCCGCCGGAATCGCCTCACTAAATTCAGCGAAGACGCAAAATTCGGCCCACCGGTGACGAGTCGGCACGCTTCGAGGCACGCGATTCGGTGCCGCAAACGATTTTCGATGCGACGAAAGTCACATAACACGTACTCATGTGTCATAAGTGGTATGAGTAGAGGAATGATGAAAATGGACGGCTGAGATAGAGCCGAATGACAAAACTGGGAAATGAAGGGATATAAGGGTCATTTTGGAAGTTTTTAAGTCACTAGAAGACAAAATGATGGAATAGTGTCACCCTTCAAATGTTAAATGAAGCAAAAAGGTGATTTGGGGAGATATAGATCCAAAGGGTCGGAAAATGGTTTTTTGTGAGAGAAGGTCTCTCGACTTTCCTAGATTTACGACAAAATCCGACCGTCTACGGCCGGACAAGAAGGGAGAACTCCGTCTACGTGAGAGGGCCGCTGGGTACCAGATTTAGGGAGTTTCCTCAAACTCCGAGAGGTAGGGGTTTCTCCCTACTTGCGTTTTACTCTTTGTTTAAAAACATTGTAAATATTTGAGTCGAATGAGGCCGTGAGGTTGCTGGACGTCCCAACCTCGGGGACCGAATCAGATATAATTTGGAACACTGCGGAGCACCAGGATCGCCACGCTGCTGATTTGGGTTGTTAAATATTGAAATGTTGTATTAAATCATGTATTGGTTTTTGGATGAGGCCAAAATGGTCGCGGAAATGCGGTTCACAAAGTGAATCGATGAATCGATGAGTGTTTTCGAACCAGAACCCTGGTGGTTTTATCGTTTCAGAATAGTGACACGAAAATATATTTTTGTGTGAATATGTGTTTGGTCGAGTGATTCAAGTGGAATTGCTCGTGTATGATCATTAGCCCAAGGGAGCTAATTTTGATGTATGAATTGACTTATTTCATGACATGATTGTGTAATTAGATATTATGTGGATATGTGCATGTGATTAGACTGTATTGGAATTGGCATACATGCATTCCATATGCACTGGAACATCCTAGGACTATAGGAGTTAGTGCATGAGATGAGTCTAGAGAAAATGGTTCGGAGGGTAGTCTAAAATGTTAATTATCTGGAGGGTAGTTCAAAACTAAAAATATCAATCAGCCGTGAGCCTACCACCGATATTCATCGGAGGGTAGTACACAAAACAAATAATATATCAATCGGGCCTGAGTGGCCCAATTGATATATATACATCGGAGGGTTGTCCACAAACTAATAAAACAATAAATCTCATACGAGGCTTAGGCGAGTGTGAGAGAGTCGGTGGGAGGACTCTGGATCCGAAGTTATCATGCAGACATTCAAGTAGGATCATGCATTTCGCTTTTGAATGTATGTTTATTTTTGAACATCGGTGACCGCACTTAGTGGAGTAGCCCACTTAGGGCGATTCCACTATCGAGCATTAGCCCACTTAGGCTATTCACCATCGTTACTTCCGCTTCCGTGATATTTTCAAAAGATATGTTAAGGGATTGTAAAGGGGTTCGCCCATGGATTTTATTCGATGGTTTTCAGGGAAAGTTTCTATATCCATCGAGTGCCGGAGGTCCCCGTTCATGAGGTTAATCCGGTCGGGATCTCAACATGGTATCAAAGCCACGGTTTTGAAAAATGTTATAAAGATTTGAAAAATTTTACCGGCGCGATTGTTTTAATGTTTTATTTTAAAATTGCATAAATTATGTGAAGACCCAAACCTCTCAAGTCTCACTTCAGGTACGGGCTGCAGTCTTATCCCGGTCTTTTCAAGCCTGCAGAGCCGGAACTCCATAAGAAGGAGGTCGGGGGAGCACTTCACTACCAACTTGAGCTACCAGCCTAGCTTGGTGCAGTGAGAGCTGCTCCCCATTGCTGGCAAGAGTCCCTTTGCGCATGGGCTCGAGCTCACGCGAGGCGAAAGAAAAGGCCGCTGGGACCTAGCGAACACATTTGAGGAGCTGGATTCTTCAAGAGGCTTGGCCTCACAATAAAAGGCGTCTTTATTGTGGAGACCCAAACCTTGGGTCCCACTCATAGGTGCAAGAGGCGGCAGGGCTCCCAACCCGGCCTTTTCGGCCCATGAGAGCTCGAACCCAGGAGCCCAGCGACCCCCATAGAGCTGGGAGCACTCACTACCAACCCGAGCTACTACCAGCCAGGTGAGAGTGCTCCCATTGCCATAAGAGTCCCTTTGCGCATGGGCCTCGAGCTCTCACGAGGCTAAAGGTAAGGCGCTTGGGACTCCAGCGAAACAGCATTTATAAAACCACCATAGGTGAGGCCAGCATACAGCCTAATGCTGCTGCTTTCCAGCCAACTCGATAAAGAAAGGGATTTATTGCACGGGGGAGCACCACTACCAACCAGCTACTAGCTCAGCTTGGTAGTGAGAGTGTTCTTACTGCGATAAGAGTCCCTTTGCATGGGTTCGAGCTCACTGAGGCGGTAAAGAAAAGCGCGCTTGGGACTGCCAACAAGACGGCAGGAGCGGGACAATAGTTTCACGTAGCGAGTGCTCCCCACTTCTATAAGAGTCCCTTTCGGCCGTGGTCTGTACTCATGGAGGCGAAAGAAAGGGTGCGCTGGACTCGCTGTAATGTAAAGATTTCCAAGTGAGTGGGACCCACTAAAGAGATGAAGGGTGGGGACCCCACAATAAAAGGAGTTTTTTATCAGGAAACCAATCCAGTGGGCAGTAATACCTTCGCTATTGAAGCTGACCATGAGCCAGCAGGCGGAGCTGAGCTCACTACCAACCGAGCTAGCAGTCAGCTGGTAGCCGGGCATGCCCCACTCTATAAGAGTCCCTAGTCGTGGGTTCGAGCTCATGGAGGTACGAAAGAAAAGGGCGCTGACCATTGCACAGCATTCTACGAGTGGGACTCCACCGAAAAGAGATGAAGGGTGGGGACCCCACAAATTATTTATGTGATTTAAAATCATATATGCATTACATGACATATTAAAATTTTGAATTACGTAAAATGCGCTGTCGAGGCCGACCCTACCGAGAGCTCCCAGGCATTATCACCATCACCGTGAACATGTCACGAAACTGCGCATGTTCCTCCACCCACGCATAGTAACCCTAGCCTCTTGACACTACGACAGTGGCCACCACCGCTTCAGGTCAGAGGATGTGGGAGACCTTAGAGCAGAGATGGCTCACTTTTAGCCACCGGTGACACGACACTCGAGCCAGCAAGAGGCTTCTATGCGTAGAGGGGGCGAAAGTTAGGGGCACGGAACTATGATGGATTTGGAGACCCGGAAAAGGCTTCGTAATGGTTAGAGGGAAACGGAAGGGTCTGACTGTGTGATGCATCAGATGATGAGCAGATGGTCACTTTTTCTCGCTTTTCTCCCACCGACGCAGCGCTAGACGGTGGAAGGCGCTCAGGAGATGCCCGCAGCAGTGTCCCAGGCACGGGCTCAAGGAAGAGTTTACGTGATAAGCCTGTCTCGTACCAGCTACGATGCGAAGGTCAGGAGTTCTTTAGCCGGAGTAGGACACACTTCGTACGTATTATGAACGAGTTTTTCGAAGCTCGTCAGACATGTCCCATTTAGCAGTGAGACGGTTTCAAGACCGGGCGAGGTTTGCCGTGAGGTCTTAGTCCGCAGATTCGGGACCACGCAGCGCCGACAAATTTCACACGCGACGCCAAGTAAGAGAGGCCGCAGCTTCAGTGACGGCGAAACGGGCTTGAAACCCGTGCCGCCATCACCGGGCGACGAAACGGAGCGTCAACGTAAGGTTCAAGGAGACCCGCAGTTACCAGGTTTTATGGATTGAAGTTATCTAAAACCGTCAATTGAGTTATATATTAAGGCTTTAGCTATTAAATTGACATGATTCTAGGTTGATTTGCTAAGAAAGTGAAAAGAAAGAATGAGATTATAAGGATTGTCAATTTAGTCAACCTTGGATGTTAATGGAAGTGATATTGTTTGATTAGTTTCTAATCGATTTAATGACATTATTTGAAATGCTTGAAGGAATTAATGGAATTAAAAGTTGAATAGAAATGAGATGAGAGAGGAAGAGCTAAGAAAGGGTTTAATTAGAAATGCATTGGTTTGATTTAGTTTAAGTAAATCAATGACATCGGGATGAATTATCAAATATAATTTGTTGAAAGAAAAATGGAAAGAAATTGAAGAAATAATTATGAATGTGTGACACCATGCAATCTTAGAGAAGTATGGAAAGTTGAGCTTTCCATTGATTTAATCAATTGAAGTGATTAAATGCCCACTGAATGTGTAAGAATTAATGTTTTAAGAAGAAGAATTGATTAAGTGTATAAATGTAATTTTTGCTAAGGTGAAGGGCATATGGGTTTTTCACTTTAAGGATGCTAATGGGCTTGATTTAAGGCTTGCAAATGATATTGTCATGAGCCTTGATTTAAATTGGAAGTGAATTGGATAAGTTGAGACTTCATGATGAGGATGTTCCCAAGACAAAGATTCAGAATTATCAAGACGGCATTTTGGAGTTTTCTAGTCATGCCATTTGATTTACGAATGCCCTGAGCCATTTATTGATCTCATGGTCAGATTTTAAGGTCTTTACTTAGATCGCTTTTGTTATCGTGTTTATTGACGATATACTGATCTATTCGGGCAGTGGAGAAGAACATGCAGAGCACTTGAGGATAATTATGCAAACATTTCGGGAACATCGGTTTATGCCAAACTCAAGAAGTGTCGGGCTGCCGACGTTGTCGCTTTAGACATTACGCTCGCAGAGGGGGTCTCAGCGGATCCTCGCGTAAGGTCGGGGTTATACCGGAATTGGAAACCTCCTACGAGTGTTACAGAGATAAGAAGTTTTCTGGGTTTGGCAGGTATTACCAAGAAGTTCGTTGAGGATTTTCAAGATAGCCGCACTCGACTAGATCGGTAGCGCGAAAGAGGAACCGTTTTTATCGAGGTTTGTCGCTATAGCTCGATGAATCAAGAGATCGACCTCGCCCGGGCACTTACACTTCCATCAACAGGCGATGGGTTTTTACGCGCACAGATGCCTCTAGGCGTGGTCCTGCTGTGTATTAATGCGGTAATGACAAGGTGATCGCATGGGCGTTTCTACAATCAAGAAGCATGAACGTAATTACCCCACACACGACTGAAGCTGGGGCAATGTATGGCTTTGCCTTCTATGGATATGGAGTGCATTACTTATATGGAGGCCCTCAGAGATTTTTAATGATCACAAGAGCTATAAAGATCTATTTCATACGTATGAATCCAACATGAGACAGAGGAGATGGATTGAACTGACATGATTATGAATGTACCATCAATATCATCCTCGGGAAAGGCGAACGGGTAGCAGATGTTTTAGTAGGAGACCCATGAGTTCGATCGCACTGAGGACCGTGCATCGTGACTGAGTCCTGGGTGTGAGACTGAATCGCCAGATTCGTGGAGTACGTTAGCCATATTTCATGTACGTCCCGTATTGATAGATGTGATTAGAGAGCTCGATCTCGGTGGATCCACGATAAAGGGGAAGTCGAGAGGTGAAGTGTAGTCCGGGGCAAATCTAGGATTTGTCATTGAGAGAGGATGGTACCGTGTCATGGGACGAGGTTGGGGGCAATGGATGTAGGTGATGTGAGGAGAGATTATGGAGGAAGCTCATTCCTCCGCTTATGCTATGCATCCGGGAAGCACAAAGATGTATCATACCCTAAAGGAACACTACATCGCTATGGTACGGAAGAGGATATCAGCAGAAGTTCGGCCTGCATGTCTCACATGTCGCAGGTGAAAGCCGAACACGTAAGCCTCAGACTATTACAAATACCTCGATCCTCGGAAATGGAGAGAATCACTATGGATTTTCAGGGTAGGACTTCCATGTTGCTCGTGAGTGGCCATGACAATACATGGTGATTATAGACAGACTGATGAAATCAGCCCATTTCCTACCTATCAGGAATAGTGATTCATTGGATAAGTTGGCCCAATTATATGTTAAAGAGATTATCAGACTGCATGGTACGCCAGTTTCCATTGTTTCAAATAGAGATCCCGTAGTTTAATTTCACGGTTTTAGCCCGCTTACAATGCCCTCGCACTAAACTACACTCCTCAAGATGGCTTTTCATCCACACTGACAATAATCCGAGAGGACTATAGCTGCACTTTAGAGGATATGCTTTTAGGCATGTGTTATGGAGTTTAGAGGAGCCGGGACACCCATCTACCCTCGATGGAGTTTGCATACAATAACAAAGTATCAAAGCCAAAGATGGTATGGCTCCCTTATGAGGCTCTCTTATGGGACGGAAATGTTCGAACTCTCCGGGCCGTTGGGACGCAGGTAGGCGAAGGAAATTAGTAGGTCCTAAATTGTTCAAGTGACTTATGATAAGATTAAAGCGTAAGGATAGACCTAAACCCAGACAAGACCGATTAAAAGTTATGGAGGACAATCGTCAGAGGACCTAGAGTTCACAGGGGATATGGTATTTTTGAGGATTTCCTACGGAAGTGGCGCACTAAGATTTGGGAAAACGCGGGAAAGTCGAGTCCGGCGATATATCGGGGCTACATAGATTGCTGAGAGGATTGGAGAGGTGGCATATCGTACTGAGTTGCTATCCGACCTCGACGCATTCACGATGTTTTCCATGTTTCTATGTCTCGCAAGTACATACCGTACCCTTCACATGTATTAACAGAAGCAAACTGGAAATACAAAAAGAGAATTTGACATACGAAGAGGAATCCACGTGCATCCTCAACCTTCGAGAGCAAGTTCTCAAAGAAGACTATTCAAATGAAGAAGGTATTGTGAGAAGTCATACGCAGAGGAAGCCACATGGGAGCATGAGATGGGTATGAAGAGGCATTATCCCCATCTCTTGAAGCAGTAATAAATGTTTTAATTTCGAGGACGAAATTCTTTATAAGGAGGAGGATTTGTAACGCCCGCCTAAAGATAAGTGTACAAAGACATAAACCAGAAAAAGCCAGACACGAATATCAAGTGTCACATCGTGATATTTGGGATGAAATTAGGAGATAATAAAAATTTCGAACCCGATTTATGTATGAATAAGGATATATTAGTAATTGAGCAAAGGGATATGAAATCAAAAGTGTGTAGATGGGCTATAGTAGAATTAACAAGAGTTACAATTTCAATATTAAAGTGTCGAGGACTTAAGGCAATTATGAGAAATAAGGGAGTAGAATAGAGGGTGAGACAAACAAAGCCATTTTTTTGTCTCATTTTGTTAGGGGTTTCATGTATGAGAGGAGAAGAATAGAGAAAAGAAGAGGGTAGTTAAGAGGAAGAAGGAGAGAAGGAGAAGAAGTCCAAAAATCAGGTATGTTCTGCTTGAATCATGGGTCTTTGATGTCTAGGTTTGGTATGGATTCATGGTTTAAATTGCAAGGAATTGAGTTAGTTTGGAACAACCTCAACAAATATTGGTGTTTGGGTTGTGTATGGGTTATAACCCATATTAGAGTTGTTTGGAAATAATTCAGGAAATGTTTTTGAAGATACACATGTAATGAAAGATGAATTGAGTAAAATTGAGATTTCAAGATGAAGTTGGAGTGGTTTTGATGTATATGAAGTATAGAGTTGAATTGCAGAAAAAATATGGGAAAAATACGAAAGCCCATTCTAAGTAAAATTCGAGCACATGTACTAATACATAACACGCTTCCGCTGACCAAGTCAGATTTCAAAGCACATGCACAAAAGCCATTACTTGCTCATTTATTATCCGATTTGAGTGATTCAAGTGGCTAATTAAAATAGACTTCACGTAGAACCAAACATACAGAAATAGGCATTGTCAAAATCTGACTCTAAGTGGCCCATAAATTCACTCAAAGTGGGGCTATGTGCGCGTACCTGCACGCCTTGATCATAGAGTAATCCGAGTTGCTTGCATAACTCAGTTCCTGTTCGATTCGGGCGATTCCACCGGTATTAAAACCTTATAACCATAGCTTCAAATGAGTGCGAAGAAACCATTTCAAATTTATGGGAGTTAAGATCCCAAGCAAACAAGGGGATAACAGGTGATTCAGTGAGTTAACCAAATTGGCATCAAAACATGCTGAATCAGATATGTGGTTTTGGTGGAATTAGAGAAGGAATTTTTACCTTTGAAAATTTGCTACAGAGGTGTCATTGGCTATATGAAGGACTGATATGGAGATTTCTACAATTTTTGAAGACCGTTTGACTACCTCTTGGGTAATAAAGTCCGTGAGAGTATTGTTGGAAAAAAGGTTGGCCAAATGAGTGTTTTTGTTAGGGGCTTTTCAAGGGTAATGCACATTTCCTCGGGTTATGTATTTTTAGGGTGAATATTAACTCTATAAATGCATTGGAATTGGTTAGAAAAGAAAAGGATTTGAATTGAGGGTATTAAGGTCATTTTGTAAAGAAAAGGGTAATTTGGTCATTGCCTTGGTTCTGTATTTTTAAGTGTAGTTAAATGGGATGAAAATGAATGTAAGGGATGGATTTAAATGGAAGTTATGGTTAATGTGTAGTTATGGTTTTTCTTGAAAAATGAAAAGGACTATCGGACGGAAACGGAATTACCGGGAAGCAAGCGGGATTGAGCCGTGAACGGTGAGTGTAAAAATGATGTTTTGCAAATTGAGTTTTAAAAGTGAACGGTTTTGATGTTAAAATGAAAAGTTTAATGTAAATGTTTATATTGCCTAAATGAAAAGTTTAATGTAAATGAAAAGTTGAATGTACATGTTTATATTGCATCAATATATATATTTATATTAAATTATATATGTATGCATATGTTAAGGCATTATGGAAGTTTAAAAATGTGTAAAGAATGCATAAATGTATAAATGATAAAGTAAAGGATTTAAATGGATTTAGAAACGTATTTTCAAGAAGTGCTTTACCACGGGTTACCCTAACCCCATATGACTATGATCATATCGGCCGAGGTACTCAAGCGCGGTAAGGATTTAAAGGGTAAGTCATGAAGTTACAATCGAGGAGGGCCAGGTGCGAGTAATATCCTACACGTGATAAGGTGCTATGACCGAACTCTATGCAAAGCGTGAGCTTCTCCGCAAACGTAGCCGGTTATGATCGAATGACCGTCCTCACCGTCGCACCCGGAAACTGTTCGGTGTGTTTATCCCCTGGGTTCCATCAAAAAGAAAGAAAGAAAGAAAGAAAGAAGGTTTAAGGCATAAATGGATTTTTAATTGTATAAGTATGTACTACTTTGATATATACTGAAAAGGTTATCTTAAAGAAAGAAAGAAAGAAAGTTTAAGGCATAAATGGATTTTTAATTGTATAAGTATGTATTACTTTGATATATACTGAAAAGGTTATCTTAATGAAAGAAAGAAAGAAAGAAAGTTTAAGGCATAAATGGATTTTTTAATTGTATAAGATGTACATTTGATATATACTCGAAAAGGTTATCTTAATGAAAGAAAGAAAGAAAGAAAGTTTAAGGTATAAATGATTTTTTAATTGTATACGTATGTATTAATTTGATATATACTGTCGATATCTTAATGAAAATGTACACTACCCGGGCTCCTTTAGCTCACTCTTTCCATATGTTTTAAGAACCTTTCAGAACCGAGACAGCGCCGGTAGAGGCTCCCTCACGCCAGCGAGTCGAAGCCATCGGTGGAGATCACGATGTGAACTCGTATTGTATAAATAGTTTGCATATTTATATGTCGAATAATTTGTCATGTATATGCATATATGGATATATTTGAAAAGGAACTACTTAGGCTGCCGGGCTTAAGTTCTACAAGCCCAATCTTTTATGCAAACTGCCATGGAATTCAAGAAGTTTTGAATGTTTTAATGATCGAAATGAATAAATGTATATGGTATATATTGTGCGATTGAGAGTTGTGACTATGTGTCCCAAAACTGGAAGTTGAAAATCGAAGATTGGGGCGTTTTTAAATGCTTATGCAGTATTTAAAATTTGGGAAAGTCCGAAAAACGTAGGAAACTTCCGCCGACATTTTTCCGAAAAATCTAAGGGTTTGAAAAAGAAAGAAAGAAAAAAATTTACCACTTCTCTCCGTGACATTTTCTAAAAAGATATGTTAAGGATTGTAAGGGTTCGCTCTCCATGGATTTTATTTGATGGGTTGGTGAAAAAAGTTTTATATCCATTGAGTGCCGGAGGTCCCGTGTTCATGAGGTTAACTGCCTGGGATCCTTCAACTCTCGCACTCATAAAGTTCAAGTATATTACGCCAAATGACCTCAACATGAGGTAACGCAGATGGATGGAGTATCTGGAAGATTATGACTTCACTTTGCATTACCATCTCCGTAAGGTAAATGTGGTGGCCGATGCACCAGCCCGAAGTCACGAGAGCTGCATAAGATAGCTTCTGAGCGGGCGGACGCCGAGACTACGGATGATTGGGCTACAAAGACAAATGAAAGCGCACCTGCGGTGGTATTCTGAAAGTTTAGTGGTTACAACGCCCTCGGGCTTGAGCGAGTGATTGAGTCCCCCGCGGGCGTGACGCAAAGATAGTGTCCATCGTGACGCAGTACAACAAAAAATGCGTGACGAGGGTCGACCGCTCATGTAGATGGTAGTCTTCGATATGTGGGACGGGGTAGTGGTTCCCTGGGGCTTGACCGATTTGAGAGAGGAGATTCCTTAGGGAGTTTCATCGCCTCGATTTGCCGCGGCATCCGTGTGGCACGAAGATGTACCAGATCTCGCCGCCGCATTTCACCGTGAGCGGACGGCGAGACACATAGGTGGGACTTCAGGTGACGATGTCTCACATGTCACAGTTAAGGTCGCAGCACCGTGGCCACAGGCTACTCAAATTATCGAGGTGGTCGATGCGGAAGTGTTAACGCCACGATGGACTTTGCGAATCTAATTTGCCACGGACGCAAAGATGGCTTACGACGCCGTATCGGTGATAGCCGACCGCCTTCCACGGCTCCAAGACATTTTCTAAACCGCGCGATGACCTTCACCGAGACGCCGCTATACATCTCGGGGGAGAGAGGTCCGCACATGGAGTGCCAAAGATCCATAGTGCCCGATAGGGGACCCGAGGTTGACGGGCACTCTTGGAAGACAGTTTCCAAAGGCTATGGGCACACGCCGACTATGAGCGCAAAGGCCACCCCGTATTGCATGGTCGGCCGAGATGACTAGATACGTATTACGTGACATGCTACGAGCATGCTGCCCCGGATCATAAGGGTAGCCGGGAGGAGCATTTACTCTCTTAGTGGAATTTGCCTACAACAACGCTTACTGTGCGAGTATACGCATGGCACCATATGAGGCATTGTACGGGAGGCCATGCAAAGTCACTAATATGTCGACCGAGTAAGGGAGAGAGTTCCATCATCGGTCCCGATTTGATTAGAGACACACCTCCAGAAGGTGAGCTTGATACGATAGTGTCTTCACTGCTCGTGAGCCGGTAGAAGAGCTTATGCGATGCTAGGCCGACTTTAGAGTTCGAGGTTGGGGATCACGTTTTCAAAGGTGATGCCTAGCAGGGGATTGGTCGTGCCCTAAGAAGCGCGGAAGCTGATCGCCGAGGTTCATCGACCTTCGAGATACAAGAGAGGGTAGGCACCGCCAGATACGGCTAGCGCATCGCCAAAGATGTCGTGTCCACGAGGTATTTCACATTCCATGCTCTAAGTATACTCCGCATCCAAATTTCATGTAGTGGATTGGGGACAGATCGAGGTTAACACTGATGGGACCTTTGAGGAGGGACCAGTATGTATTTTGAGCCGTGATCGGGTTTGCGACGCAAGACCGTAAAGCTAGTGAGGGTGCTATGGCGGCACTATGGAGTGGAGGAGTCAACATGGGAACGCGAGGACACGATGCGGGCCACCTATCCCTTCTTGTTTAGTGGACATACGCGGGTTCGCCGTTAAAATTTAAATGATCGCTTACGCATGATAAAAGTACACGTTGCATATGCATGTGAGTGATTTTGATTGTTCGTAATTTCGACGAAATTTTAAGGAGGGGAGAATGTAAGACCCAGAAATTCCAATTTCTCGAAAATGGCAAAATCAGACTCGACAAAATTGTTAATTTTCGTTAAAAATCGTAATTTATTCCCTTCTAGATCCTGATGATCTAAACGGATTTCACTGGCTGAATCGGTCTCACGAAATCTAGCTAGCACGCAAAATTTCGTCCACCGAGAGACGCTGGGAGTCGGCATCGCTTTTCGAGGCATCGCGATTCAAAAGCCGCTAAATCCATTTTCGAGCGCGATGAAAGTCACATATAACACGTACTCATGTGCCATAAGTGGTATGAGTAGAGGAATGATGAAAATGGACGGCCGAGATAGAGCCGAATGACAAAAGTGGGAAATGAAGGGATATAAGGGTCATTTTGGAAGTTTTTAAGTCACTAGAAGACAAAATGATGGAATAGTGTCATCTCTTCAAATGTTAAAATGAAGCAAAAAGGTGATTTGGGGGAGATATAGATCCAGTGGCTGAAAATGGTGGTTTTGCAGCAGGGGCGTCTCCTGACTTCTCTCAGATTTACCACAAACCGGACCGTCACGGCCTTTCGGACAAGAAGGAGAACCGCTTCCACGGAGAGGGCTTCAAGGTGGGTACCGATTTAGGAGTTTCCTCAAACTCCGAGAGGCTTCTCCTACTTATGCTTTTACTTGCTTAAGAACATTGTAAATGTTTGAGTCGAATGAGGCCGTGAGGGTCTTTTGATCGGTCCCAAACCTTGGGACCGAATTGATATACTTTTTGGAACACCAAATGGAGCAAGCCGTGATTGCCACGGCTGATTTGGGTTGTTAAATATTGAAATGTTGTATTAAATCACATGTATTGGTTCGACAGCTTCAAATGGTCGTGTGGAAACGCGGGTTCACAAAGTGGAACCTGATGAATTGATGAGTGTTTGAAACCGTGAAACCCTAGGGTTTTAATGCTCTAGAATAGAGACACGAAAATATTTCAGGTGAATATGTTTGGTCGAAAGATTCAAGTGGAATTGCTCGTGGCATGATCATTAGCCTATGAGCTAATTTTGATGTATGAATTGACTTATTTCTCATGACATGATTGTGTACTGGATATTATGTGGATATGTGCATGTTTACATATTTGCATGTGATTAGACCTGTAGACAGTCTGGTGCATAACATATTCCATATGCACTGAACATCCTAGACTATGTGAGCTTAGTGCATGAGACGAGCTCGTAGGCAAATGGTTCAGAGGGTAGTCTTAAAATGTTAATTATCGGAGGGTAGTCCAAAACTAAAAATATCAATCGTCGGAGCGCCCAATTGATATTCATCGGAGGGTAGTCCATAAACAAATAATATATCAATCGTCGGAGCGTCCCAATTGATATATATACATCGGAGGGTTGTCCACAAACTAATAAAACAATAATTCTTATACGAGGCTTAGGCGAGTGTGGGAGAGTCGGTGAGGACTCACGATCTGAGTTGGTCATGTAGACATTCAAGTAGGATCATGCATTTGCTTGAATGTATGTTTATTTTGGAACATTGCACTGCACTTAGCGAGAGTAGCCCACTTGGTGGCGATTCCACTACCGGGAAAGCATTAGCTCACCCCGTCGAGGGATATTATTTTCTGTGTACGTATGGAGCGCACGTAGATCGCCGCTCCTAGAAGTCGAAGTTTGTAAGAAAGCCGGGTGTGACTTTGATGATTTTTCCACATGTATTAGAATTCTCTAATTTTGATATATGTTGTGTAAGAGTAATTTACTAACTCTTAGAACTATTGGATATAGTTGGATTCATAGTTGGTATGTTTTAATGGGTATTGTAGTATGGGCCCAAGATGCCGTTTTTATCCATATTTGTATCATTGTGATTATATTGGACCCGCTTGGGATGTGCTCATGCGGTGTATGGTATTTGGCAGCAGCTCCCCGTGACAAAGGAGACTTCCCCGCTTCGATTTTTGAAGTCAAGATCGGTAACCGACATCCACTTGTATTCGCAGTTGATCTGCAGTCAATGGACCCCGGTTTGGGGCCACACCATGGGACAGAGCGATGTAATTTCTGATTCTCCACACCCCAGTATGGGTCGAGGAACTAGTATCAATCCTGTGGTGTCAAAGACTAGCACTTAGTACTTTCAAGTAAACGGTCACATAAAGCCGTAATAAAGCGCAGGCCTGTGGTCGAGCGCCAGGATTTGTAGGCCGAGAAGTAGGCACGCCGGGCGCATGATGTTACCATTGCCGCCAGCCTGGGCATATGAGACGAGATTGTCCTAGGAGGTAGAGGTCTCATGGTACTGCAGGCTGAGCATCCAAAGCAGCCGGACATGTAAGGTACATTTTATACCTGCATTTGTTTTCTGATGCATCATGTTCATTAATGCATCTTGTATGATAGGTTTGGGCTTAGAGGTTGAGACCTTTGGAGAAGCCATGTGTGAATGTTCTTCCCTAAGATCTAGGTGGAGCTGGTCGTGATGTGTCGTAGATCAGTGAGTCGAGATCTCGATTCTCGCTTGGCCATGACCTTCTGGGTGAGAGACATATCTGCCTTGATGTCATTCTTGACATGGGATGAGTTGACACCCATCTAAGTTATCGCACTGTGACCTTAGGAGGGTTATCATACCCGACACTCGCCTCGAGTTATGTACGCATATACATGTGAGCATGTGACAGCGTGGAATTTCAGGATCAATCTTTTTATATGGAGAATGTAAAACCCGAGAAAATTCTAATTTTCTGAAAAAGGGTAAAATGGTAATTTTAGTCAAAAATCCGAATTTTTTTAGATCTCGGATGAAAAAATGGACTTCATCAGTTGAATCGCCTGCGACCTAGCTACCATTATCGACTCGTCACCCGAGACACCGAATTTACATCGTGCCGAGGGGCAACAAGCGCACATGCGACACTAGGCACATTTTGAGTGGCTCACAAGTGTGCCATAAAAATGTGCGTAATGAGTCAACTTGAGCTCAAGTGTGTGGCCCATGTGGACATGTGGCATCTCCTAATTGGATGGAAATCCAAAGTGGGTGAATAAAGTGGATAAGGAAATCCAATGAGCCAATGATGGCTTGACAAGTGGCAAGTAAGGGAATAAAACAAAAGAGAAAAGACATCTTTTCTCTCTTTTTGTTGGAATCCTAAGAAAGGGAGAGGGAGAAATGTATTTTGAAAAAGAGGGTTTTTAGAGAAAGAAAGTTTAACTTCTCTCTAGATTTCCCGATGTTTGAACCATCGGATTTTGTTTGGCCAAGAAGCAAAGTTGTTCTACGCGGCAAGGGCTACGCGCGGGCACCAGTTTTGTGGAGTTTCGACAACTCCGGAAGGTAGGGTTTTCTCCTACTTGATTTAATCCTTGTTTAAGAGTCTTGTTAATAATTTGGAGTGTTTGAGGTCATGAATGGTTGTTAAGGCCTAAAATCTGGATCGCATGTTGGAAATTCTTTAGACCGCTTTGGACACGCAGATTGATCCCGGCTGGAAATGGTCCCCGCGCTTTACATGCAAATTGTGGTTTTGGTGTTACAGGCCGGAATGGCTATATGATTTTCGGAATTCCACAAAGTGGAACCGATGTTGGTGAGAGGTTGCCCAGCACGACACCCCACTACTCTGGGCCAGGATCGTTAAAAAATAGTCCGATTGTAGTTGACCAAAATGATCCATGTGAAATTGCTTCAGGTGTCGCTGCTTGACATGATGAAGCATGAATGATGTGTGGAAGGATAATAAAAACTGTGAATTCGTTAAATTAAATGGCTTGAAATATGTATTGAAAATGAGATGTTAATGCATGCTAATTCGATATGTTAACATGAATGTTTGAATTTGAGGCGAAATATAATTGTGTGTGAGCCATTGGTTGAATTGTTAATTAGCTCATACGAAGTTTTAATTTTTATGTTATTACTCATGAATAAATAACATGTGGTATGTACGTGAATCTCATTTTCAGATATTTACGATCAGATTTGCATGCTGGGGTGTGAAATGGGCATATCGCATTCCATATGCACGTGCGTCCCTGAATGGTAGGTGTGAGTGCATGACATGAAAGAAAAATAAAAAATGAAAAATTTATTGCAAAGCGAATTTCAATGGAAGATTTTTCGGAGAATTGGGTTGGGAAATTGTCCAATAATTCACATCGGAGGAGGCCATGAATTATTTCAGAGAGTTATCCAACAAATTCGCCTCGGAGGGTTGTTCAATAGATTTTACCAAAACTCGGTAGTATGTTTTCGAGAACAAAAACCTTTTGTTTGAAAATGTTGTTTTTCTCATTCTGGCGAGGTATGAGGGTCATGAGAGCTCTGAGACATGGGAGTGGGTGGGTCACATTCTCATCCATGTCATGTAGACATTTGAGCAGGACTCAAGATGTTTTACTTCGAGCTGTCATAAGGAACCATTGTATGCGCATCTTTAGCCGAGCAACCCATGTAGGAATTCAACTCATCGGGCATTGCTCACCCCTGGTCGAGGGAATATTATTTCTGTGCATGGAGTGTTCGGGAAGACGACGCCATTAGAGAGGCCACTTTTGAGAAGAAAGTCGATTTATGGCTTTGATCGATTATTTTGTAAAACATGACAATCATCAATATATGTTTGTATTAAGAGTGATGTAATTAACTCTTGAAACTACGTAATATGTAATTAATTATTGCATGGGCCATCGTGGCCATTTATCACGTGATGGGGTTCATGATATGAGACACGTATTCGCAGTTGATCTGCGGTCAACGGACCCCTGATTTGGGGCGCCACTGACGCAGTTGTCAAAGGGACATCCTGAAATCGGGGCCGCCGGGAAGCCTAACGCCCACGATCGGCTCACTCGATATCTTTCACTGACTTTCTAGAGCAATGCGTAGCCTCTCTCCCGGCAGCCCTTTCACACTGCGCATGGGCTCTCAATAAAAGCACCAATGATAGGTATCCAAGTCCAATTGGACAGCCCGACCCAAAAGACTGACTTGATAGGTGAGAGAACCTCTAAAGCTTAAGTACCACTCCACAATTTCTTGTGGAACTTGAAGGATCCCAACCCGGATTAACCTCATGAACCCGAGGGGACCTCCCGGCACTCCAATGGATATAGAAACATTTCCTCAAAACAATCAAATAAAATCCATGGAGCGAACCCCTTTACAATTCTTAACATATCTTTAGAAAATATGGAAGCCGGCGGATAAAAAATTTTTTTCTTTTCATTTTCAATACTGGATTTTTCAGAAAATCGTCAGAGTTTCCTCCGCTTTTTCTACTTTCCAAATTACAAACACTGCATAGCGATTTAAAAAACACTTCATACCCTCACCCTTAACTTTCTATCAGAGGGACTCCTCGCCCACAACTCAATCAACACAATATATATACCATATACATTTATTCATTTCAATCATCAAAACATTCAAAACTTCTTCAATTCCATGCACGCTTTAAAAAACTGGGGTTTGAGTTTCGATACAAGCCGACCGCCTAAGTAGTTCCTTTTTCAAAATATATCCATATATGCATATATACATTATTAAATTATTTGACATATAAAATATGCAAGTTATTTATACAATGCAAGCTTCACATGCGTCAGCTCCCTCGACGGTCGACTCACGCACAGAGGATACTCTACCTACCACCGGGCTCTCGATCCGAAAATGTTTTTGAAACATACGGAAAAGAATGAGCTAAACGAGTCTTCATGAGTGTACATTTTCATTTATAGTACATTTTCAAAGATATCAAAATAATACATAATTTATACAATTAAAATCCATTTATACATTAAACATTTATGCCTTAAACTTTTCCATAAATAATGATATTCATTAAAATCGGGCTTTATGCTTTAAACATTTATACTTTGAACTTCTTTCAATAAATACTTTATGCATTTAAAAATCCATTTATGCTTTAAGAATTTATGCCTTAAACTTCTCTTTCTTTCCCATAAAATACTTTATGCATTTAAAAATCCATTTATGCTTTTAAGCATTTATGCCTTAAACTTTCTTTCTTATTTTCTTTCATTCCTTTTCCTGATAACCTGGGGAATAAACACACCGAACAAGCCTGCACGACGGTGAGGGATGCACACATTCCAAATATAACCACTACGTCGCGAGAAACCCTACTATTGCATGGGTTCCGCCATAAGACTTATCACTGCAAGGATATTACTCTAGGACACCTACTCTCCCCCCGCTAGTAACCTATAACTTACCCCTCTTAATCCTTACACGCTTAAAGTACTTCTCGCCGATATCACTGGCAATACCATATAGGTTTAGGTAATCCATCGTAAGAAACATTTCTTCAAAATACATTTATAAATACATTTAAATCCTTTACTTTATCATTAAAACACATATGCACATTTCTTTTAAACATTTTTAAACTTTCATAATACCTTAACATATGCACATATTAATACACATATAAATATATATTGATGCAAGATAAACAATGCAATATAAAACATTTCCATATGCCTTAACATTTACATAAAAATTTACATTAAACTTTCAGTTTACTTATTAAAAAACTATTCACTTAAACCAAATTCTCAAAATATCATTTTCACTCACGCTTCACCGCTCAACCCGCTTGCTTCCCGTTGAGTTCCTGCTCCCGGCCCGATGGGCCTCACCTTTTCCAAGAAAAATCACAATTACACATTAACCATAATTTTATTTAATCCAATTATAAACACTATTCCTATATTCTTATTCTCTAGGAATCTATTTTACTTAGGAATTGGAATCAATCCAACGGATCATCCAAACTAAAGTTATGGCATTTTCATGCCAACTAGTCATTTTACCGATTTTCTAGTAACAGTTTGTATTACTCATTTTTCCGAGGTCTGACTTTACATTTTGACACTATGTCCTTATACTATTTAAATCTAAGGTGCTAAGGGTTCTATTCCAATTGAATCACCCACCTGAGCACCGAAACTCACTTCCTTACGTCCAAATAACCGGGCTAATCTATGTTCAAAAACTGAACCAGAATTTTGGCTTGCACATGGTCCTACTTGGAGGAATATTTAGGCTACTTAGATCAGAATTTACATACATTCTTTCTAAGTTTTGTTCTCCTTCTCAAGTCTATTTTACGCCACTTAAATCACTCAAATCGGATCAAAATTGAGCGTTATGGCTAAAATACCAAACTGGTCAAAACAGAAAACAGGACATTTCCTGTACCGAGACTGCTGCCCAAAAATTGACCAAAATGTGTTTCTTCTTCCATTTTTTCTTCACCCAACACTTAAATCTGATGCATTATACCCATTTCAACATAACACACACAATTCACTATCAAACCCAACCTCATCACTTGATTTTGTCAAAACCCTAATCTAAACCATGGCTTTTCAATTGATATTAAATTCAGCACCATTAAACCTTAAATACCATAAATTTAACATCCATACCAGAATTTAAGACATTAAACATGGAAAACATCAAACCCTAACTTTCCCACCATGAAAACTTACTTGTTTCTTGAGTTTCTTTGGCTCCTCTCCTGATTACCACTTGAAGATCACTTGAAAGCTTGAAAACAAAGAAAACTCACCCCAACTTGGATTCTCCTTTCTCTTCCTCTTTCTCCTTTCTTTCCCTTTCTTTTCTCTCTTTCTCCTTTCTTTCCTCTCCCATACGTGATCCTTTGAGCACTTAAATCCCCAAATTTTAGACTTTAAATATTATCCCAAAAGTGCCCTTGCTAACAAAATATCATTGGTTGGTTTAAAGTGAATTACTCTTTATCCAAGCTTCTCATTGGTCCATTCCCATGAGACCAAGTCATTTTACCCATTATTTAAATCATAACTTAGCCATTAAGAAAGATTTTGATTGGCTATACAATTAAATATCTCCATTATAGCACATTTTATCTCGTCGTCATATCGCTTATATCGATTATATGTCAAAAAATATACCTATGGTCGCTCATATTTAAATTTGAACATAAAATATTTTATCCAAATCTCACGCTGAATTCTGTGCTCAAATCACCGAACCGATTTAAAATCAACCCAGAATCCGACAATAGCCGCATTATTACCCGAATTACTCGATCACCCGAAACTATCCAAACGGACTGCTTTCACTTTATTTCAGTTTCGTTAATCTTTATGGATTTATTCTAATCTTTTCAGATGGCCACTTCCGAAAATTTCTCAAATAAGCAGCTCCAAATTTCACTGGAAATCACTATTCACTTAAATTCCATTATCTTCTAAATATCAAATAAAGTCATAGGAACTCCAAATTTTCTTAAAAATCCCTTTGCAACCCTCCATCCCGATAAAATAAGAAAAATCACTATTCATTGGTGGCAACTTGCTACAATTTTCGACAATTCTCATCACTTCATGCCCAAATGATGTCCAGAGCGTCAAATTTAATCCACCTCGCTTCTATCATTAGACCTCAAATCAGTTCAATAACTACTATTATAACATTCAATAAGGTTGGGGTTTTACAGAACTGATGTGGGATCGTATCAAATGATTTGGTGTTTTTCGTCGTTTTGTTGCAACACTTTATTTGTGTGGGGATGAGTATGGCGATAAAGTTAATTCACTCCATCGAAAAATATAAGATTATTATTGTCGCTATAAT